>BMAU01000132.1:0-113440 GCA_019973935.1 Trichonephila clavipes | reverse complement strand
ACCAACTTGTGACCTATTCTTATTAACTTTCAAGTCATTCACCACGAACGCATTCATGCTCTTGCCAAACCAATATCTGGTCAAGCATAGAGATAATTATTATAGCAAGTTTACTTTTTCGCCTAAACCAGTGCCTTTCTCACACTCCGAACAAATAGTGAGGTATCTTTTCGACTGGTTGCGGCACAACGCCATTAGTAGCAGTCTAGCCGTTCCCTTTAGTTCTTACAAGCGCGCCTATTTTTTTAAACCTCGGACATTCATCGAGGAAGCAATTAAATTAGCTTTCATACCATTCTAATGTCTCTTTCTTCCTTTGTGCCCAGAAGGGCACAGAAACCTGTAAATGGCAACCTCACTCAATTATTTCCTTTCACACGCCATTCTTAACAACATACGGTGGAGAGCAAAAGCGAAAGTCAAATGTCAAAATGACGTTTTTTTGGAGGCGAAAAACGTTGTACTTTAGGGCTGCCATTTTTAGGTGATTTGAAAATCCAAATTTTTCGATGAAATGGAAGGGTTACCATATTTAACCTTTATCGCTCAAATTTGGCGACCAAAAGTGGGTCCTCTAAGTTCAACCCACTTACATTGCATTATTTAATCCCTAAATTTATAATTTTAATGACTACATTGAAAGCATTAATTTATTTTTAGCATTTTAAAAAGTACAGCTATTTTTTAAGGAAAATAAAAAAATGCGATTTTCAGTTTATCAAAATTTTTTACAGATGTATGCAAAACTGTTTCATTTAAAAAACTGCTTATTAACCTGTTTCTATTTATCTAATGTTTCCTATATTCACTTCATCCTTTTTGTAAAAATAAAGAAGATTGTCAGTTTTTATATTGTTTAAAGTAAATATTATTTATTTCATTAAAGTCATTAATTATGTTTTGTTTCACCATTTGTTTATATGTGTGTAAAATATTTCTAATATTTAAGAAATGTTGTAAAGATGTGTGATGTAAACTAAAAGAAATGTATTACACAGTTATATTCTATTTACAAATTAAATTACTTTATGTTATCCATCAACAATACATAGAAAATTGGGGGTAAAAGCACACCACAAAACCAATAAGATAGTTGTAGATTTGACAATTTAATACAACTATTAAATATTTAAATTTTATTATAATTTTTTTAAATATTTTTAAAAACCTCTGAAAAAAAGAAGTTCTGAATTTCCCCTGAAATAAAAATGATCTTTCTGATTCTCCGCAGATGGCGCCATGTGCATAATAAATGCATTTTAAGGCTTAATTAATATCCGAATATAAATGGTCAAAATGGATTCCTCGGATCACACAGCTACAATTGAATATTTTAATTGCAAATAATTAATATTTAATCATCCAGACATTAAACATAATTACATAATAAATGTAATAAAAGATTGCAATCAAAAAGTATGAAACAAAAATAAAGAATGTAAATTAAAGATTATTTAATTTATGGCATAAGAGAAAAAAAAAGTTGAAAAACATTTTTTAACCGTAATTTTTTAAGATATTTTATCAACCTTTGTACAGATTCACGTATAAAAAATAGTTAATGAAAACTATTTACAGTGTAATTAGTTTGAATTGTTAAGGAAAAATGTTATATTCAAAGAGAGAAATTATGCCTGAAAGGATTTTTTTCATTTAAAAAAATAGCGAACCATTCCATAAATAAAAAAAAAAAAGAAGGTAATTTCCAAATTTATTTTGAAATAGTTTTAAACATTTCTTACGTAAGTATTTTTAAAAAATATTTCGTTCGTTGTTTAGATTATTCCTCTTTGGGTTCGAACCTGGGAACTGCCGTTTTAAAGCAGCGCCTTAATCAACCATGCCGCTTGCCTTCGGTTAGAACAGTAAAATAATCTTTAAAATATCAGAAGATTTTGTTTTTTTAATTAATATCTTTTTTAACTAATTAGAAATATCGGAATATAAATGGTCCAAAACGGTTCCTCGGATCATTGCCTAAATTTTGATACCTTCTGTGTCTTGTGGTTCTTGAGAAAATTGGGATATATACATAGATACGTTTGTTTACATATGAATTTTAATAGTGTAGATAAGTACCCCACTTGATTGGTGGTACTTATCATACCATCAATCAAGTGGTATCATTGTATGTCTAACATCGCTACATCTTATTATAGCGACTTTAGATTTTAAAAATGTGCTTTTGGTACATTTTTTGAAAACTATTACCATTTCATAAGATTTTTATTAATTTCACATCTTCAAATACGATTTTGTGATTTTTGGTGCCAGTACTTGTGACTCAATCTTTTCTTTTGACAAATACTTCAAAACTTTTCACTTTTTTGAAAAATAAAATGTGATTCCATCAAAAAATCAACATACAGCTACAGCATAGATTTTTTGGTCTTGAAAATCTGCTAATTTGATATCCAAGTGCTATGTGCCAAGTTGTTGTTTATGTTTGCCCAGATGGGCAATAACATTACAATGTGGTTTCTTTGATATTTTTATCATGTGGAAATGTTAGTTGCCACAGGAATAACATATATTATAGAGAATTATTATTTTTTTCCATGGTAAGCTTATTAATTTCAGACGATTTTAATTTGATTTCTTACAAAATTTAACCATTTTTATTGCAATTGTTCTTCAAGCTAGCTGCTTCAGTCCTCTGTTGTATTTTGTGCTATTCCGAACATGGATATTTCTAATAACATTGGTGAGAACCAAGATATCTTGTTTTAAAGAATATGAGGGGCTGTAGCTTTTAATTATCACTGCAAATTGCCCATTTTCCTTTATGTTACTTCTTTAAATGTTCCTTGTTCAATGAAATTCATTAAAGATGCTCGCAGTTTTTGGAAAATTGCAAGTTATCAGCAATTATTAATTGATATTAATTATAATTATATATATAATAATTTTAATTAATGATTGATATTGGTTAGTTTCAATCTATTCCTATATTCATTATTTGAAATATATTTCAAAACAGCCTTCTAAAAATTATTTCTGACTATTTGTTATTGTTAGGCCGCCATCTCCGATTCCATATCACTCGGTTACAAGCGCTGTTTGCAACAATTAAGGAATTGTGCCAAACAGCACTTGGATATCAAATTAGATCCTGAAAGTCTTTAGGAGATTGGTGTAAAATTTTGACTCCTTTAAAAGTATAAAGGTGGTTTCTTCATTTTAGCATTGAGAATTTTATCAAATTATTTAGACTTTACAAAGCAGGTTCCTTAAACTGTTTAATGCTTAATAAATACTGGACTGATTTAAAAGAGATTATTGATATATAAATGCTTAAAGTAATATTCTTACTAGTTCTATCAAAGTAACAATACTGGGTACCGATAAGTAAAATATGGTAAAATCCTAGGAGGACCCACTGCTGTTTTTGGCGCAAAAAATTTTTCGCCAAAAAGCGCCAAAAAGGCTTTTCAAAGGCGTCAATGACGAAAAACTCTTTGGGAAGCGCATGCGTCAGCGGGGGATGAAATGGGCGTTTAGCAAAGATGAAAAACGAATAAATACATTAAATTAATCATTATATAAAGAAAAAAAACGGAGAAAGCAATGAAATTCATTTTAAAAAAAACCATTCTAAAACCAGTGTGTACAACATGATTTACATTTTTAAAAAGACGAAAGGGCGTTTCACAAATATAAAATTGAAGAAATACATGAAATCAATCATTTTAAAAATTTTAAAAGGCACTTACCTTACGCTGCATTCTAAGGCCATGTTCCGTTGGTGGATACACCCTTGATGGATGCAAGGAATTCATGAAAATTGTCATCCACCAACTTGTGACCTATTCTTATTAACTTTCAAGTCATTCACCACGAACGCATTCATGCTCTTGCCAAACCAATATCTGGTCAAACGCAAGATAATTATTATAGCAAGTTTGCTTTCGCTAAACCAAGTGCCCTTTCTCACACTCAACAACGTCGTGGCGTTATCTTTCGACTGGTTGCGCAAACGCCATTCGTAGCCGTCAACGTTCCCTTCGTTCTTACAAACGCATATTTTTTAAACCTCGGACATTCATAACGAGAAGCAATTAAATTAGCTTTCATATACCATTCTAATGTCTCTTTCTTCCCCTTTGTGCCCAGGAGCACAAAGAAACCTGTCGTAGCCTCACTTTCAATTAATTTCCTTTCACACGCCATTCTTAACAACAACCGGTGGAGAGCAAACAAAAGTCAAATGTCAAAATGACGTTTTTTTTTCGGAAAAGGCGAAAAACGTTGTACTTTAGGGCTGCCATTTTTAGGTGATTTGAAAAATCCAAATTTTTTCGATGAAATGGAAGGGTTACCATATTGTAACCTTTATCGCCCTCAAAATTTGTACCAAAAAAGTGGGTCCTCCCAGGATTCAACCCACTTACATTGCATTATGTTAATGCCTAAATTTATAATTTTAATGACTACATTGAAATACATTAATTTATTTTTTAACATTTAAAAGTACCTTATTTTTTTTTAAAATAAAAAGTAAAGATTTTCAGTTTATCAAATTTTTTTACAGATAATATGCAGCTGTTTCATTAAAAACTGCTTAATTATATGTTTCTATTTATCTAATGTTTCCTAACATTTAAAAACATCCTTTTTGTAAAAAAATGAAAGATTGTCAGTTTTTATATTGTTTAAAGTAAATATGCAGCTATTTCATTAAAGTGTTAATTATGTTTTGTTTATAATTTAACATATGTGTGTAAAATATTTCTAATATTTAAGAAATGTTGCTTAAAGATGTGTGATGTAAATAAAAAATGTATTACACAGTTATATTATTTCAAATTAAATTACTTTATGTTATCCATCAACAATACATAGAAAATTGGGGTAAAGCACACCACAAAAACCAATGAATCGTTGTAGATTTGACAATTTAATACAACTATTAAATATTTAAATTTTATTATATTAATTTTTAAATATTTTTAAAAACCTCTGAAAAAAAAAGAAGTTCTGAATTTCCCCTGAAATAAATGATCTTTCTGATTCTCCAGATGGCGCCATGTGCATAATAAATGCATTTTAAGGCTTTTAATTAATATCCGAATATAAATGGTCAAAATGGATTCCTCGGATCACACAGCTACAATTGAATATTTTAATTGCAAGTAATTAATCGCTAATCATCCAGACATTAAACATAATTACATAATAAATGTGAATAAAAGATTGCAATCAAAAAGTATGAAACAAAAATAAAGAATGTAATTAGAATTATTTAATTTATCGCATAAGAGAAAAAGTTGAAAAACACATTTTTTTAACCGTAATTTTTAAGATATTTTATCAACCTTTGTACAGATTACGTATAAAAAAATAGTTAATGAAAACTATTTACAGTGTAATTAGTTTGAATTGTTAAGAATGTGTTATATTCAAAGAGAGAAATTATGCCTGAAAGTTTTTTTATTTAAAAAAAATAGCGAACCATTCCATAAATAAAAAAAAGAAGGTAATTTCCAAATTTATTTTGAAATAGTTTTAAACATTTCTTACGTAAGTATTTTTAAAAAATATTTCGTTCGTTGTTTCGTTATTCCTCTTCAGGTTCGAACCTGGGAACTGCCGTTTTAAAAAGCAGCGCCTTAATCAACCATGCCGCTTGCCTTCGGTTAGAACAGTAAAATAATCTTTTAAAATATCAGAAGATTTTTGTTTTTTTAATTAATATCTTTTTTTAACTAATTAGAATATCGGAATATAAATGGCCAAAACGGATTCCTCGGATCATTGCCTAAATTTTGATACCTTCTGTGTCTTGTGGTTCTTGAGAAAATTGGGATATATACATAGATACGTTTGTTTACATATGAATTTTAATAGTGTAGATAGTATTTTACTTGATTGGTGGTACTTATCATACCATCAATCAAGTGGTATCATTGTATGTCTAACATCGCTACATCTTATTATAGCGACTTTAGATTTTAAAAATGTGCTTTTGGTACATTTTTTGAAAACTATTACCATTTCATAAGATTTTTATTAATTTCACATCTTCAAATACGATTTTTGTGATTTTTGGTGCCAGTACTTGTGACTCAATCTTTTCTTTTTGGACAAATACTTCAAAACTTTTCACTTTTGAAAAAATAAAATGTGATTCCATCAAAAATCAACATACAGCTACAGCATAGATTTTTGGTCTTGAAAATCTGCTAATTTGATATCCAAAAGTGCTATGTGCCAAGTTGTTGTTTGCGTTTGCCCAGATGGGCAATAACATTACAATGTGGTTTTCTTGATATTTTTATCATGTGGAAATGTAGTTGCCACAGGAATAACATATATTATAGAGAATTATTATTTTTTTCCATGGTAAGCTTATTAATTTCAGACGATTTTAATTTGATTTCTTACAAAATTTAACCATTTTTATTGCAATTGTTCTTCAAGCTAGCTGCTTCAGTCCTCTGTTGTATTTTGTGCTATTTCCGAACATGGATATTTCTAATAACATTGGTGAGAACCAAGATATCTTGTTTTAAAGAATATGAGGGCTGTGCTTTTAATTATCACTGCAAATTGCCCATTTTCCCTTTATGTTACTTCTTTTTAAATGTTCCTTGTTCAATGAAATTCATTAAAGATGCTCGCAGTTTTTGGAAAATTGCAAGTTATCAGCAATTATTAATTGATATTAATTATAATTATATATATAATAATTTTAATTAATGATTGATATTGGTTAGTTTCAATCTATTCCTATATTCCTTATTTGAAATATATTTCAAAACAGCCTTCTAAAATTATTTCTGACTATTTGTTATTGTTAGGCCGCCATCTCCGATTCCATATCACTCGGTTACAAGCGCTGTTTGCAACAATTAAGGAATTGTGCCAAACAGCACTTGGATATCAAATTAGATCCTGAAAGTCTTTAGGAGATTGGTGTAAAATTTTGACTCCTTTAAAAGTATAAAGGTGGTTTCTTCATTTTAGCATTGAGAATTTTATCAAATTATTTCGACTTTACAAAGCAGTTCTTAAACTGTTTAATGCTTAATAAATACTGGACTGATTTAAAAGAGATTATTGATATATATAATGCTTAAAGTAATATTTCTTACTAGTTCTATCAAAGTAACAATACTGGGTACGATAAGTAAAATATGGTAAAATCCTAGGAGGACCCACTGCTGTTTTTGGCGCCAAAAAATTTTTCGCCAAAAAGCGCCAAATTGAAGGTTTTCAAAAGGCGTCAATGACGAAAAACTCTTGGGAAGCGCATGCGTCAGCGGGGATGAAATGGGCGTTTCGCAAAGATGAAAACGAATAAATACATTAAATTAATCATTATATAAAGAAAAAAAAACGGAGAAAGCAATGAAATTCATTTTAAAAACCATTCTAAAACCAGTGTGTACAACATGATTTACATTTTTAAAAAGGACTTAAAGGGGCGTTTCACAAATATAAAATTGAAGAAATACATGAAATCAATCATTTTAAAAATTTTAAAAGGCACTTACCTTACGCTTGCATTTCGTCATGTTCGTTGGTGGATACACCCTTGCGATGGATGCAAGGAATTCATGAAAATTGTCATCCACCAACTTGTGACCTATTCTTATTAACTTTCAAGTCATTCACCACGAACGCATTCATGCTCTTGCCAAACCAATATCTGGTCAAACGCAAGATAATTATTATAGCAAGTTTGCTTTCGCTAAACCAAGTGCCCTTTCTCACACTCCGAACAACGCCGTGGCGATTATCTTTCGATCGGTTGCGGCAACGCCATTCGTAGCCGTCCAACCGTTCCCTTCGTTCTTACAAACGCATATTTTTTTTTAAACCTCGGACATTCATAACGAGAAGCAATTAAATTAGCTTTCATATACCATTCTAATGTCTCTTTTCTTTTTCCCTTTGTGCCCAGGAGCACAAAGAAACCTGTCGTAGCCTCACTTTCAATTAATTTCCTTTCACACGCCATTCTTAACAACAACCGGTGGAGAGCAAACGAAGTCAAATGTCAAAATGACGTTTTTTCGGAAAAGGCGAAAAACGTTGTACTTTTTTAGGGCTGCCATTTTTAGGTGATTTGAAAATCCAAATTTTTCGATGAAATGGAAGGGTTACCATATTGTAACCTTTATCGCTCAAAATTTGGCGACCAAAAGTGGATCCTCCTAGGATTCAACCCACTTACATTGCATTATGTTAATGCCTAAATTTATAATTTTAATGACTACATTGAAATACATTAATTTATTTTTTAACATTTAAAAGTACCTTATTTTTTTTTAAAATAAAAAGTAAAGATTTTCAGTTTATCAAATTTTTACAGATAATATGCAGCTGTTTCATTAAAAAACTGCTTAATTATATGTTTCTATTTATCTAATGTTTCCTAACATTTAAAACATCCTTTTTGTAAAAAAAATGAAAGATTGTCAGTTTTTATATTGTTTAAAGTAAATATGCAGCTATTTCATTAAAGTGTTAATTATGTTTTGTTTATAATTTAACATATGTGTGTAAAATATTTCTAATATTTAAGAAATGTTGCTTAAAGATGTGTGATGTAAATAAAAATGTATTACACAGTTATATTATTTCAAATTAAATTACTTTATGTTATCCATCAACAATACATAGAAAATTGGGGTAAAGCACACACAAAAACCAATGAATCGTTGTAGATTTGACAATTTAATACAACTATTAAATATTTAAATTTTATTATATTAATTTTTAAATATTTTTAAAAAACCTCTGAAAAAAAAGAAGTTCTGAATTTCCCCTGAAATAAATGATCTTTCTGATTCTCCGCAGATGGCGCCATGTGCATAATAAATGCATTTTAAGGCTTTTAATTAATATCCGAATATAAATGGTCAAAATGGATTCCTCGGATCACACAGCTACAATTGAATATTTTAATTGCAAGTAATTAATCGCTAATCATCCAGACATTAAACATAATTACATAATAAATGTGAATAAAAGATTGCAATCAAAAAGTATGAAACAAAAATAAAGAATGTAATTAGAATTATTTAATTTATCGCATAAGAGAAAAAAGTTGAAAAACACATTTTTTTAACCGTAATTTTTAAGATATTTTATCAACCTTTGTACAGATTACGTATAAAAAAATAGTTAATGAAAACTATTTACAGTGTAATTAGTTTGAATTGTTAAGAATGTGTTATATTCAAAGAGAGAAATTATGCCTGAAAGTTTTTTTATTTAAAAAAAAAAATAGCGAACCATTCCATAAATAAAAAAAAAGAAGGTAATTTCCAAATTTATTTTGAAATAGTTTTAAACATTTCTTACGTAAGTATTTTTTAAAAAAATATTTCGTTCGTTGTTTCGTTATTCCCCTTCAGGTTCGAACCTGGGAACTGCCGTTTTAAAAAGCAGCGCCTTAATCAACCATGCCGCGCTTGCCTTCGGTTAGAACAGTAAAATAATCTTTAAAATATCAGAAGATTTTTGTTTTTTTAATTATCTTTTTAACTAATTAGAATATCGGAATATAAATGGCCAAAACGGATTCCTCGGATCATTGCCTAAATTTTGATACCTTCTGTGTCTTGTGGTTCTTGAGAAAATTGGGATATATACATAGATACGTTTGTTTACATATGAATTTTAATAGTGTAGATAAATTCCCCACTTGATTGGTGGTACTTATCATACCATCAATCAAGTGGTATCATTGTATGTCTAACATCGCTACATCTTATTATAGCGACTTTAGATTTTAAAAATGTGCTTTTGGTACATTTTTTGAAAACTATTACCATTTCATAAGATTTTTATTAATTTCACATCTTCAAATACGATTTTGTGATTTTTTTGGTGCCAGTACTTGTGACTCAATCTTTTCTTTTGGACAAATACTTCAAAACTTTTCACTTTTTTGAAAAATAAAAAAAAAATGTGATTCCATCAAAAATCAACATACAGCTACAGCATAGATTTTTGGTCTTGAAAATCTGCTAATTTGATATCCAAGTGCTATGTGCCAAGTTGTTGTTTATGTTTGCCCAGATGGGCAATAACATTACAATGTGGTTTTCTTGATATTTTTATCATGTGGAAATGTAGTTGCCACAGGAATAACATATATTATAGAGAATTATTATTTTTTTCCATGGTAAGCTTATTAATTTCAGACGATTTTAATTTGATTTCTTACAAAATTTAACCATTTTTATTGCAATTGTTCTTCAAGCTAGCTGCTTCAGTCCTCTGTTGTATTTTGTGCTATTTCCGAACATGGATATTTCTAATAACATTGGTGAGAACCAAGATATCTTGTTTTAAAGAATATGAGGGCTGTGCTTTTAATTATCACTGCAAATTGCCCATTTTCCCTTTATGTTACTTCTTTTTAAATGTTCCTTGTTCAATGAAATTCATTAAAGATGCTCGCAGTTTTTGGAAAATTGCAAGTTATCAGCAATTATTAATTGATATTAATTATAATTATATATATAATAATTTTAATTAATGATTGATATTGGTTAGTTTCAATCTATTCCTATATTCCTTATTTGAAATATATTTCAAAACAGCCTTCTAAAATTATTTCTGACTATTTGTTATTGTTAGGCCGCCATCTCCGATTCCATATCACTGGTTACAGCGCTGTTTGCAACAATTAAGGAATTGTGCCAAACAGCACTTGGATATCAAATTAGATCCTGAAAGTCTTTAGGAGATTGGTGTAAAATTTTGACTCCTTTAAAAGTATAAAGGTGGTTTCTTCATTTTAGCATTGAGAATTTTATCAAATTATTTCGACTTTACAAAGCAGTTCTTAAACTGTTTAATGCTTAATAAATACTGGACTGATTTAAAAGAGATTATTGATATATATAATGCTTAAAGTAATATTTCTTACTAGTTCTATCAAAGTAACAATACTGGGTACCGATAAGTAAAAATATGGTAAAATCCTAGGAGGACCCACTGCTGTTTTTTTATGCCAAAATTTTTCGCCAAAAAGCGCCAAATTGAAGGTTTTCAAAAAGGCGTCAATGACGAAAAACTCTTGGGAAGCGCATGCGTCAGCGGGGGATGAAATGGGCGTTTCGCAAAGATGAAAACGAATAAATACATTAAATTAATCATTATATAAAGAAAAAAACGGAGAAAGCAATGAAATTCATTTTAAAAACCATTCTAAAACCAGTGTGTACAACATGATTTACATTTTTAAAAAAGGACGAAAGGGCGTTTCACAAATATAAAATTGAAGAAATACATGAAATCAATCATTTTAAAAATTTTAAAGGCACTTACCTTTACGCTTGCATTTCGTCATGTTCCGTTGGTGGATACACCCTTGCGATGGATGCAAGGAATTCATGAAAATTGTCATCCACCAACTTGTGACCTATTCTTATTAACTTTCAAGTCATTCACCACGAACGCATTCATGCTCTTGCCAAACCAATATCTGGTCAAACGCAAGATAATTATTATAGCAAGTTTGCTTTCGCTAAACCAAGTGCCCTTTCTCACACTCCGTTTCTGACAACGTCGTGGCGATTATCTTTCGACTGGTTGCGGCAACGCCATTCGTAGCCGTCAACCGTTCCTTTCGTTCTTACAAACGCATATTTTTTTTTTTTAAACCTCGGACATTCATAACGAAGCAATTAAATTAGCTTTCATATACCATTCTAATGTCTCTTTCTTCCCCTTTGTGCCCAGGAGCACAAAGAAACCTGTCGTAGCCTCACTTTCAATTAATTTCCTTTCACACGCCCATTCTTAACAACAACCGGTGGAGAGCAAACAAAGTCAAATGTCAAAATGACGTTTTTTCGGAAAAGGCGAAAAACGTTGTACTTTTTTAGGGCTGCCATTTTTAGGTGATTTGAAAATCAAATTTTTCGATGAAATGGAAGGGTTACCATATTGTAACCTTTATCGCTCAAAATTTATGACCAAAAGTGGGTCCTCCTAGATTCAACCCACTTACATTGCATTATGTTAATGCCTAAATTTATAATTTTAATGACTACATTGAAATACATTAATTTATTTTTTAACATTTAAAAGTACCTTATTTTTTTAAAATAAAAAGTAAAGATTTTCAGTTTATCAAATTTTTTTACAGATAATATGCAGCTGTTTCATTAAAAAACTGCTTAATTATATGTTTCTATTTATCTAATGTTTCCTAACATTTAAAACATCCTTTTTTGTAAAAAAAATGAAAGATTGTCAGTTTTTATATTGTTTAAAGTAAATATGCAGCTATTTCATTAAAGTGTTAATTATGTTTTGTTTATAATTTAACATATGTGTGTAAAATATTTCTAATATTTAAGAAATGTTGCTTAAAGATGTGTGATGTAAATAAAAAATGTATTACACAGTTATATTATTTCAAATTAAATTACTTTATGTTATCCATCAACAATACATAGAAAATTGGGGTAAAGCACACCACAAAACCAATGAATCGTTGTAGATTTGACAATTTAATACAACTATTAAATATTTAAATTTTATTATATTAATTTTTAAATATTTTTAAAAACCTCTGAAAAAAAAAGAAGTTCTGAATTTCCCCCTGGAAATAAATGATCTTTCTGATTCTCCGCAGATGGCGCCCTGTGCATAATAAATGCATTTTAAGGCTTTTAATTAATATCCGAATATAAATGGTCAAAATGGATTCCTCGGATCACACAGCTACAATTGAATATTTTAATTGCAAGTAATTAATCGCTAATCATCCAGACATTAAACATAATTACATAATAAATGTGAATAAAAGATTGCAATCAAAAAGTATGAAACAAAAATAAAGAATGTAATTAGAATTATTTAATTTATCGCATAAGAGAAAAAAGTTGAAAAACACATTTTTTAACCGTAATTTTTAAGATATTTTATCAACCTTTGTACAGATTACGTATAAAAAATAGTTAATGAAAACTATTTACAGTGTAATTAGTTTGAATTGTTAAGAATGTGTTATATTCAAAGAGAGAAATTATGCCTGAAAGTTTTTTTATTTAAAAAAATAGCGAACCATTCCATAAATAAAAAAAAGAAGGTAATTTCCAAATTTATTTTGAAATAGTTTTAAACATTTCTTACGTAAGTATTTTTAAAAAAATATTTCGTTCGTTGTTTCGTTATTCCCCTTCAGGTTCGAACCTGGGAACTGCCGTTTTAAAAAGCAGCGCCTTAATCAACCATGCCGCGCTTGCCTTCGGTTAGAACAGTAAAATAATCTTTAAAATATCAGAAGATTTTTGTTTTTTTAATTAATATCTTTTAACTAATTAGAATATCGGAATATAAATGGCCAAACGGATTCCTCGGATCATTGCCTAAATTTTGATACCTTCTGTGTCTTGTGGTTCTTGAGAAAATTGGGATATATACATAGATACGTTTGTTTACATATGAATTTTAATAGTGTAGATAAGTACCCCACTTGATTGGTGGTACTTATCATACCATCAATCAAGTGGTATCATTGTATGTCTAACATCGCTACATCTTATTATAGCGACTTTAGATTTTAAAAATGTGCTTTTGGTACATTTTTTGAAAACTATTACCATTTCATAAGATTTTTATTAATTTCACATCTTCAAATACGATTTTGTGATTTTTTGGTGCCAGTACTTGTGACTCAATCTTTTCTTTTGGACAAATACTTCAAAACTTTTCACTTTTTTGAAAAAATAAAATGTGATTCCATCAAAAATCAACATACAGCTACAGCATAGATTTTTGGTCTTGAAAATCTGCTAATTTGATATCCAAGTGCTATGTGCCAAGTTGTTGTTTATGTTTGCCCAGATGGGCAATAACATTACAATGTGGTTTTCTTGATATTTTTATCATGTGGAAATGTAGTTGCCACAGGAATAACATATATTATAGAGAATTATTATTTTTTTTCCATGGTAAGCTTATTAATTTCAGACGATTTTAATTTGATTTCTTACAAAATTTAACCATTTTTATTGCAATTGTTCTTCAAGCTAGCTGCTTCAGTCCTCTGTTGTATTTTGTGCTATTTCCGAACATGGATATTTCTAATAACATTGGTGAGAACCAAGATATCTTGTTTTAAAGAATATGAGGGCTGTGCTTTTAATTATCACTGCAAATTGCCCATTTTCCCTTTATGTTACTTCTTTTTAAATGTTCCTTGTTCAATGAAATTCATTAAAGATGCTCGCAGTTTTTGGAAAATTGCAAGTTATCAGCAATTATTAATTGATATTAATTATAATTATATATATAATAATTTTAATTAATGATTGATATTGGTTAGTTTCAATCTATTCCTATATTCCTTATTTGAAATATATTTCAAAACAGCCTTCTAAAATTATTTCTGACTATTTGTTATTGTTAGGCCGCCATCTCCGATTCCATATCACTCGGTTACAAGCGCTGTTTGCAACAATTAAGGAATTGTGCCAAACAGCACTTGGATATCAAATTAGATCCTGAAAGTCTTTAGGAGATTGGTGTAAAATTTTGACTCCTTTAAAAGTATAAAGGTGGTTTCTTCATTTTAGCATTGAGAATTTTATCAAATTATTTCGACTTTACAAAGCAGTTCTTAAACTGTTTAATGCTTAATAAATACTGGACTGATTTAAAAGAGATTATTGATATATATAATGCTTAAAGTAATATTTCTTACTAGTTCTATCAAAGTAACAATACTGGGTACCGATAAGTAAAATATGGTAAAATCCTAGGAGGACCCACTGCTGTTTTTGGCGCCAAAAATTTTTCGCCAAATTGAAGGTTTTCAAAAAGGCGTCAATGACGAAAAAACTCTTGGGAAGCGCATGCGTCAGCGGGGATGAAATGGGCGTTTCGCAAAGATGAAAACGAATAAATACATTAAATTAATCATTATATAAAGAAAAAAAAAAACGGAGAAAAGCAATGAAATTCATTTTAAAAAACCATTCTAAAACCAGTGTGTACAACATGATTTACATTTTTAAAAAAGGACGAAAGGGGCGTTTCACAAATATAAAATTGAAGAAATACATGAAATCAATCATTTTAAAAAATTTTAAAAGGCACTTACCTTACGCTTGCATTTCGTCATGTTCCGTTGGTGGATACACCCTTGCGATGGATGCAAGGAATTCATGAAAATTGTCATCCACCAACTTGTGACCTATTCTTATTAACTTTCAAGTCATTCACCACGAACGCATTCATGCTCTTGCCAAACCAATATCTGGTCAAACGCAAGATAATTATTATAGCAAGTTTGCTTTCGCTAAACCAAGTGCCCTTTCTCACACTCCGAACAACGTCGTGGCGATTATCTTTCGACTGGTTGCGGCAACGCCATTCGTAGCCGTCAACCGTTCCCTTTCGTTCTTACAAACGCATATTTTTTTAAACCTCGGACATTCATAACGAGAAGCAATTAAATTAGCTTTCATATACCATTCTAATGTCTCTTTCTTCCCCTTTGTGCCCAGGAGCACAAAGAAACCTGTCGTAGCCTCACTTTCAATTAATTTCCTTTCACACGCCATTCTTAACAACAACCGGTGGAGAGCAAACGAAGTCAAATGTCAAAATGACGTTTTTTCGGAAAAGGCGAAAAACGTTGTACTTTTTAGGGTTGCCATTTTTTAGGTGATTTGAAAATCCAAATTTTTCGATGAAATGGAAGGGTTACCATATTGTAACCTTTATCGCTCAAAATTTGGCGACAAAAAAAATTTGGCGACCAAAAGTGGGTCCTCCTAGGATTCAACCTAAAATATTCATGATTGGATTCTTGTTTAACCTCCAGATTTGGCACAAAAAAATAAATGCCATATCTTGGCAATTTAGTCAACCAAGGACGAAAATGTAATATACAACGTCTTCATACAACGGTTAGCATATTCCTGACAGTCACTCTAAGAAGTTGGGTTAGAATAGTGGAAAGTGATGCAACACTTGGAATTTTTAAAACTTTTGAATAAAAGAAGAGAGTTTTTGGTGTATAAAGGAAGGATTAATAGCATCAAGGTATAAATGTCCAAAACGTAAAAATATGCATTTGTTCTAGAGAAATGAAGCATTTGAGGGCCGTAAATGGCATTGTTGTTTCCAGAAGAAAGATAATCCTCCTGATATGTGCACAATTAAGTCGATTCAGCCTTTCATCCCTTCAGTGGGTCAATAAAATGAGTACCAAGCATGCTTGGGAACTTAACTCTGGAGGTTTCGCGTCACTGACCAGAACATCTGCTTTTGCACCTCAGGGCCCTTGGTCGCATATACTGAGATGGGTACAGTAGGCTTTGGCCATCATGAGCTGTTGCGCCACTGAGTTAAGTTTTTTATGGTTCAGTATTGGAAGCTAGAACAAACGTAACGTTTTGTGTCTTACAAGATATTGGCTTGGTAGATTGACATATGAATTTGTGGTGAATGATTAGAAAATTAACAAAAATACTGTGATAGAATAGTATACATTTCTTTGTAATGTTTAAATGATTGCTATAATTAATAAAAGAGGTACAATTGATGGCCTTCAAAATGATATAGGAGATTTTCAAAGTTGTCTGAATATTCATAGTTATAGTACAGTTATTTAAATCAACATAAAATAAAAATTTCCATAATTCTTTTTTTCCTGTTGCTATTTGAAAGGTCTCCACTTTCTTCACCTTCTTTCAAAATCCATTTGAAAGACACACAATTTCCATTAGCATGATTTTTTATTACGAAAAAAAAAAAATCACAAATCTCAAGTAAATCATGACTTTTTTTTACATTTTAAACTATAAAATCATAACACAAGAAGATGTAAAATGGTAGACATATTATGGAGAAACTTAACAAATTTGACTTATATCATTGTGCAATTATTAATTTAATTTCCAAACAGAAAGTACTTTGATCAGAATTAGTTTTTAAGATTAATACTTCAAAATGTCACTAAAATAACACATTATGTGAAAAACTAAATGTCACACATATTATGGACATATATTTTGTATGCAACACTAATCGGTTAAAGTAATAACATTAGCTTCTCTTAATAAATTTCTTAAACTCAATTTATCATTAAATTAAAGTAAAATTTTCCTAATTATTTTTTTTAACTAAAATGTTAGCAATATGCTTAATGACAAATGATCTGAAAGAACAAATATAAAAATTGGAAAAGTAAACGACTGAATGATCCACCACTTACCTTATGTTATAGTACAAGAAATACAATTTACAAGAAATTTTAAAGTCGGTGGTCGATTTTTTGTTCTTGAATACTGCTGGGAACAGATTTTACAACAAATAAAAAATTTGCACCGGAGAAAACAAAGAAAACAACAGAGAACACACTAAACACATTTCCACGAGGTACACTTGTTGCCACAAAAAAGAAAAATTATTTTTTTTAAATTGATGTCTTCATTAAAAAAATATAATCTGGTAATTTTATAAATATCAGAAAAGTGTATTTTATAAAAATATAAATACATAATACAAGAATTTGAACAAATTTAAATACATTGATGCTCAAATTAAATTATGTTTTATCCAGTAAATTAACGGAGAATATTAGGATCTCCCTGCAAGTATAGTTTTTGGGCTTCGAGCCGGTTTTTACACAGTTACTTATTTGGCTTTGGGTCCCCTAGAGTCCTGACCTTCCAGTGATGTGAGGACAATCGTTTTTGTTCCTGTTCCTTTTCATTTGATGAGAAATATTTTGGAATTTCATTGCCAGATACAACAAATAAAAAACTAATAATCTGAGCTCACATCTGCTTTCCTTCATCCGTCAACGCCTGTTACTACAGAGTTATGCACATTTATTTGTTTCATATTAACGTTTGTATTGTAGAATGTATGCAAAACTGTCTAATTTTAAGGGTCTCAAGTCGGGACGACTTTTGCATAAGGACCGAGGGCCACTAAAGGTCGTAAGATGTTCCTGGGACCTCAAGATTTCTTAAGACTGATTTCACTTGGTACTAAGCCAATGAATAAACTTTGTAATTTTCAAAAAGATGTAAAAAAATTTATCTGTAACTATTCTGTATTGTCACATTTAAAAATAATTATTTAGTATCTGGCTTTTCTTATCTGCAAAGCTTAGATTTCTCAAGCTCATTATTTTGCATTTGGTTGCTCTCTATCTGGATGAGCAACCTTTTCCCTTAAGGGGAATTTTACTAGAAAAAATTTTCAATCGCATACTGTATTGATCTTCCTCATCTCTTATCAATTGAAACCGAAACAGAAAATGTTTTTACTTGCATTTTAAAAATGACGTCAAGTTTGCTCTTCAAGAAATGATGTCACAATCATGTGACTATAACTTTGACTCCATCCATTTAACTCTTCAATATGTAAATTGCATTAACAGTTTTTGGTGTAATGTAGTTACATTTAATGACTATCATTGTTTATGTACATTTTTAAAGAATTATCTTTAATTTTTATGTTTTTTAGTACAAGGTAAAAAATTTATAACTGAAAAAATCAAAAGAAAAATAATTGATCAGCTGACATCCATAGTTTCCAGTATCTCATCATTCTGAACGTACGTATGAGTCACAACAAAATTTTTAATCATAAGTTATATATCAATGAATTATCTATTATCAGTTGTGTGTAAAGAGTTTTTGTAACTATATCGTGTGTGATTTTTTTTAAAGAATTTTTGTTTTCGTATAATATGATCTCTTTTGGCAAGGTGAAGGGTCTGTTAATCATTTTCATGTCTTATTTCCTGTTGTGTAAATTGATACAGAAATTAAGTGCAATCGCCTGGATAAGAAGTCACATCTTAAGCTATTCATTTTGCGTACAGAACCATTTGCATTATTTTCTTTGTTTAAAGTTATGTTGACTCATATTGAAGGATAAACCTATTCTCGACTTGGATTGTTTACATGCAATCTTGTTATTTGGAATCCTTGATTAAGAATTCAATGTTTTCCTGAAGTTAAATTGTTTCAGAAATGCAGGATCGAAGCCTTCTTTTAATTCTTGGAATAAAATTTAGTTGTATTTTTTATTTTTGGTATAAACCCCTTGTATTGATGATATATTTTGACATTTAATTTTGTTTTTCCGTTCGTTTTTAAAGTAAGCATTGATTCATTATATTTTCAAATAAACTATTCCTTTATATTATAGGAAAATATGTAATTCAAAATATTTTATCATATAATTACTGAAGTTTAAATTATAATTTATTTCTCTGTAAGAGTTTACATATTAAGAATCAGTATTTTTATATTCAATTAGCTGTTTTATAAATATATAGATTTTTTATATGCTCCACTTTTCATTCCATTTATGCATTGTAGAAAATAATTTATATAGATATATTAGAATTATGAGAAAAGAGAGAAGTAATAACTTATAATTTGTATCTGTTATATTTAAGCTTTTCATTAACAAGTAAAATTGTAAGCCAAAAATGTATTTATTAATAAAGAATTATATATTTCTTTTTAAATCTACAGTTATTTCTATCATTATATCTCTAATATATTGAAATTGTGAAGGTATTTCTTCTATGAAAATATTTTGCATATATATATAAACTTCATAATATTTACTATTCCTTATTGCTTATGTTGCAATTTTCTAAAATATCATTAAAACTTTTAGAGCAAATTCTGTAGTATTCTTGTTTATTATTATGTAGGTATATTTTCTATGCATCTTTTGATATATTAGAAATATATTGTACTTACAATTTCTATCTATTTTCTAGTTGATATACATTGTAAAAATATATAATTAGTATTGAAATAAGTTTTTATTAAAAATATATTTCAAATAGTTCAAAATAGCAGCAATAGGTATTCAAAATGGTATTTATAAGTTGTCTTTTATACTCGTCTACTTTTAATCAACACTTTTTATCTTGCCCGCCCTGCACGTAATAAGGTTGAAACTTCAGATAGTTTATCTGCTTCCTTAGTAATCATCCCTTTTACAGTGTTGAAAGTGCTGTGCATGGTTGCATTAAAGGATACTTTTTAATTTTATTAATTTTTGTATTATAAATTAAGTAATTTTTATAATAATTTTAATAATTTTATTTTTGAATTGTAGGTTAATTAAAATTAAATAACATGGGAGATATAGGTATGAAATACTTTAGAATTTTGTACTTATCAGTAACTATTAACATAAAATTATACTTTTTTACTATGTTTAAACTTGTGTATAACACTCAGTTGTTTGATGTATTTAATACACTTAACTTTAAATAAAATGTATAATTATGAATGTTTGTTTTGTATGCATTCAATTTTTATATACATTAATTAACTATAACCAAATGGTATTTATTTAATATATTACTAATCATGAAAGTTTGCATCATTCCTGCCAAATTTGCATAAATTAGTTTAGCAGCTCAAATCCAAGATTGTATTTTAAAAAGTAAAAAATTAGTCCTCTTCATTGTGAATCTGACTCCATAATTCATCTATATATGAATCTGAGAGTACTTGTAAATTTATGTCACCTCAGCCAAATTTATTCCTCTCAATTGTACCATTTTCCATTAAAGTCTGATGGATTTTTTTGTTCTAAAAATGCATAAGAATCTTTTTGTTATTTGGCCCAATTTATGTGGCACAAATTTTGCTGCGGTGTTGTTTCTATGAAAGTATCAATATGAGTGGTTCCATTTGGGGGGATATTGTGTCATTAGAGGTGACATTTTTCTTTTTTGGTGAAAATGGTAAAAAATTATGGTATTTAAAGGAATCTGATAATGTACCAAACTCTCTTCTGTGTAACTTATTTAACACCATTTCATTCACAAGATTACTGGAATTTCCTCTCTTGTCTATATTTATTTTTTTGAATATTAAAGAAAATGTCAGATCTGGATCTTTTAGTTTTTTTTGTGTGTGTCTTAATTCGTCAGTACATTATTATACTCACTGAAAGGAGAGGAAAATTATACTTTTGTAGTAATCTAAGAATTATATTTAAAATAAATATACTTATTAAATGATTCTTTTTTTTTCATATGTATACTGTGTGCTTAACAAAACCTTTATTATAATATTAAATTTATAGTATATGCAGTGTTAGATATTGGTTCTTCCCCCCCTTGTAATTTGTTATAAGTGTCACATGTTTTTTAAAACGTGTTTTGCATATTGAAATATATTAATGGAAAAAAGCCCTCATATATTTAAGGATAAAATATAGTAATTCTATTTAATATGTTTTTCATTTTATACTTCCTGATATATATAACTGAATTATTACAAGACAGTAGTAATTTAGGTTAGGATTTCGTAGTTATTGTGTGTTTGAAATTTTTATTTTATAAGAATTTTTTTGGTACTGTTTTGTTTCACCTGCTCAAATCTCTCCAAGCTGGCTTTATTGGCAACAAGATGCAATGCACACATAAAAAAAAATGTTGTAAATGTTAGAATTGGTTTTTCGTCCATTTTTGATAGTAGCATAACAGAGAATATTAGGGCCCCCCTGCAAAGTCAGATTTTAGGCTCTAAACCCAAATACATACCTAGAGTCAGTCAGGGGTCACAGTAGCCAAGTGGTCAAGGTATCAAATCCTGTCTGGCATGTCACAAGATTGAGCCCAGTACCACTAAAGACCCGCCATGTAGGGGAACAATGCATGTTAAATCTGTCAAGAGCTCAAATGTCCTCCTGTTGGTGTGGTAGTTAGGAGAGGGAGCTGCGAGCTCAGGTGTCGTTCTCTTCACTTGACCGTGGTTCAAAATTACAAGGTAACTGAACAATGCAATGTTAATATTCACTCACTGGAGTCAGTCAGGGCTTGGGCCCTCTAGAATCCCTGCCCCTCCTCCCGCAATGTGGGGGTGTATGTTACGTCACTGATTTTTGATATTATAATGTTGTTACCTACATAAGAAAAGGTTGCGATTTTTGTTTTGAAAATGGGATGGTAAAAGATTACCAGTGGGAATATTCTGCTTGGCGGTTTGTATTACTTTTGGCGACTTTATCACCTGTGCTGGTGAAGCTAAAAAGTACCAAATTTTTTTCCAGGAAATAAATGAATTAAAACACATCTCTGTAGATAATTTTTGTTACGAAATTACTTTTTACATATATTAACATTCAAACAAGACCACATGATTAAATTTCTGACTAAATGATGAAATAACTACTTTAACCATTAACAATGAACCATAGAACAGACATTTCTTTACAAAATAAAAGGCGAACAAAATTATGAACTGAATAGCAGGTGTAGATGTAGTGGGGGGTTTTTGTTTCTTAAAATTAAATTTCAGAATTCACCATTAAATTAAATGCAGTCCCTTGTAAAGCATACAAGTTATGTACCAAACAATTGCCACATTATACAAAACCAAAAACTATATTGAAAGGGAGGTTGAGTTCTCTCTCTCTCTCTCTTTCAAAAAATTAAACATTCTATTATATTTTCATAATTAAACTAAACATCTTTATTAAATTTTTAAAGTAATATATATTAAAATAAATTTAAATAATTTTAATAAAAAAATTTTTCCGTCTTCACTTTAACCCTCTCTATTTATATTTCTTTAAGAGACACTTTAATTTTTGCCAGACCCAGCTTTGGACAACAGATACATTTATGAAAATAAAAACATAATTATTTTTTTAAAAAGGGTTGAATTCTACCTACCTGAAATTTGTAGCAAAAAGTGAACCACACATGATTAAAAAGTTTATATTATACATAAGTATTAATAGTTCAAGAAAATTTTACAGGAAGATCTAATAATAAATGTGCTTTCAAACAAAAAATGTCGAAAGAGGTTTCTTTCTCACTTAAAACCTTTATCATGTTTATCAAGCCATTGTACAGGAGTTTTTCCAATTCTCGAACAATGTTAGAATGGATCTGTGCTATAAAAGTACCTTGTTATATGGGGATGTTCTCTATTTTCAAACTGTGTTTGAGTAAGTCTGTGCTATAGAAGTGCTTAATTATGCAGGGATTAGCTATATATTTAGTGAAAGAGGATATGCTTGAGGAAAAAATAAATTAGTAGAAACTCATGTTTCCAGTGTTGTAATCGGTGAAATCTAAGAGACTGATTCTTTGGAAGATAAATTGGATAGGAAGAGAAATTATACTATAAACTAAATTATAGTGTCAATTTTTCAGAAAAATAAGCAACAAAGTTTTTTTATTTCCAAAATGGATAAATTATTCAATGTTTATTTGTGGAAAATATTTTAGAGTTGAACAATTGTGGGGGGAAAATGGCTTATTTGTAATGTAAATCATTTTGAATTAGTTTATATTTTACATCCTCTTTATTAATTGCTCTTTTAAGAAAACTAAACTGGTGATATTGTCTAAAGCAGGGGTACTCAACCTTTTTTTTGTGCTGGGCCACATACATATGACAGCTATTTCACGTGGGCCACAACATGAGGTTAAACGGTGGGGGGGGATGCTTTTAGACCAAGATAACATTGGAAATTTAAAGTGAGAAAAATTGATCAAAATCCAGTTTTGCTTTTTTTAATTATTATTTTATATATATTTTTTATTTTTGTCACTAACACTAATCATATTTACATCAGTAAATGGTTTCATATGATTACCAACAATATAACATACTTTATATGATGTCTCTGATACTGCTGTGACATTACCACTGATGAAACACTTTGTTGCTGTTGCAAAGAATATTCAATCAAGCCTATTTACATCTCTTGAAAGAGATCTTAGTGGGAAAGAGTCATTGAATGATTCATGTTTACTGGTATTTTTAAATACAGCACTTTCATGACAAATCAAACAAGTACTGATTCATGTTTGTTTTTGACTGAAAAACATTCAACCTCGAAATTGTTTGAATATTTTTCTCTTGCAAGGTATGAAAGATTGTCAAAAATTACCCATAAAATTGTCGCTACTCTACTGTTGTCTGTTATCACTAACCGTAACCATTACAAACAGAAAAAGAATATCAGTTCACAGACACTCAACATCAGCAACAAAAAAGCGAAATTGTTATATTTGATTTCTTGACAAAGAATTTCTCACCAAATTTTTAATACATTGTTCTTAAATAAGCGAATTTCTCTGAGCAGTGATCATGACCGGGCCACTTATAAAGTCTCGGTGGGCTGCAGGTTGAGTATCGCTGGTCTAAAGTTTTAATTTATTTAGTATTAATATTGTATTGAGTTAAACAGTTGATACAGCTATTATGTTATATGAGGAGATTGGATATACCTGTCTATTAATCACGTAGTTTCATATTGAAATTTTTTTTCATCAGTAAGATTTAAAAAATGAAAATATCTGCTGTAACTTCAGATTAAAAATAATACTGATTTAATAAGTATTTTTTTGAATTTTTTCAAATACTCATTTTATGAGAGCATATTAGAAACATGAAGGTGGCTAGCAAAATGTATTAAGCACTATGCAACAATTGATCTGTAGTATTTTTCCCTTAAGCCTATCAAGAGACCAGTAGCTGAAATAGAATCTGGATAAAAAGCAGTATCTGAAAATTCAACTGATACCTTATAAAAACAGGAAAAAATGTATTGTGTCTAATGTGGGAATACCCTAGTAATTTGAATCTCAAGATAGAAAAATCTGAAAATTTACTAAAATACAAAGGTTTATTTCTTCAAGACAATCCTAGTATGTAGAATCGGTGTCTACTGCAACAATATAATTCTTTTTTAGGTGACAAGGATGACAGTTTTTTTTATATTCCATATAGCTTGTATTAACCTGTCATTCTGTCACCTAGTTTTGAGGTGATTTGTTTAAAGGTTGTTTAATGCATTCATTTTTTGGTTCAGCTTACTTCAGTGCCGATTAAAGCTCATTTTGGGCCCTGGGCACAGTAGATCTAGTAGGTCCTTTTAGCACTAGTGGATCAAAAATTTTGTTAAGTCCAGCTATCCCAGCCCCTGGGCACCTGCCCCAAGCGCTCGATGGATAAACTGGCAATGGCTTACCTTGAAATGTACTTAATGAATACTAGGACATGTATTGCATTAAAAAGATATTAATATTGTAATAAATCTTTGTTTTACTGCATTGTCATCTGTAATTTTTTCTTACCTGTAAATAGATATTATATTACAATGCTTTTTGTATCTTTCTTTTCAGATATGCCAACTTCGGGAACTATTAATGACTGCTTACCAGATATAGCCCTTTGTCCTTTGAATGCTTCTAGTACATCTGACAGTACTCATGAAAGTGAGCCATTAATAAATCAAATGGATTCAGAACCATGCTGCAGTATCAACTGTTTTCCAGAGGATCTTCAATTCTCTGCCATTGTTCGGGAAGCTGAGCATGCCATTGTTCATGGAGTGATACCTGAGCGTATTTATCAAGGTTCCAGCGGAAGTTATTTTGTTAAGAACATTAATAGTAAAAAAATTGGAGTATTTAAACCTAAAGATGAAGAGCCCTATGGAAGATTAAATCCTAAATGGACAAAATGGATGCATAAGATTTGTTGCCCATGTTGTTTTGGACGCAGTTGCCTTGTACCAAATCAGGGGTATCTCTCTGAAGCAGGAGCTTCTCTGGTAGATCAGAAGCTTCAGCTGAATATAGTACCGAAAACTAAAGTTGTGCATCTAGTCAGTGAATCTTTTAATTACTCTGCTTTGGATAGAGCAAAATCACGGACGAAAAGAAACATAATTGAAAAATTTCCAAGATATCGTTGTCATTTCAATCGGATTGGACTACCACCAAAAGTTGGATCCTTCCAGTTATTTGTTGATAGTTATCTGAATGCAGATCATTGGTTACGTATTTTTGATTCAGATCCTCTTCCAGAAAATTTACAGAAGCAGTTTCATTCTCAGTTTGAGAGGCTTGTTGTATTAGATTATATAATTAGAAATACTGATAGAGGCAATGATAATTGGTTAGTAAAATATGTTAAACCTGATCCATCCAATGAAAGTACAGCAAAAGGAGAGATTAAAATAGCAGCAATTGATAATGGTCTTGCTTTTCCTTTTAAACATCCTGATTCATGGAGAGCCTATCCATTTCATTGGGCCTGGCTGCCAATGGCAAGAATACCCTTTTCATCAGAAACACGAGATTTAGTTTTACCTCAGTTATCGGATATGAATTTTGTTCAAGAATTGTGCAATGACCTCTTTGAATTGTTTAAGATGGATAGAGGATTTGATAGAAATATTTTTGAGAAACAAATGTCAGTATTACGAGGTCAGATCTTGAATTTAACCCAGGCCTTAAAAGATGCTAAATCTCCTCTTCAGTTGGTCCAAATGCCGGCAGTTTTGATTCAACGAAGCAGAGGGAGAGGAGATAAAGGACGAACAAGAGGAGGAAGCGATAATTTTACTCAAACTTTCCAAAGCAAATCTCCTTTTTTCTCCTGGTGTTAAAGTCTTTAGCCTTATTAATCGTAAAATAGAATATATTATTTATGCATACGTTTGACTGTTAATGTTGGAACTGTTATTCCGAAAACAAATACGAAGAACAAAATTAACTTGGTTTTTTCTATGACATTCCGCAATAAACATTACTGTTTATAATAGCCACACATAATTTTTTTTGCAAGATTGTTTAAAGGAATTGAGATATAAAAATATGCTTTTTGTGAGCATTGCTTCATATTGCATCAATTTTTATGCAAATTAAATCTTTAACAGTAATGAAGTCTTTGAAATTTGCATGCAAGGCAGCCATATAAAAAAACATTTTCATTCCGAAGCTTTCTTTTTGGATTCTTGACAAAATGCATTTTGTCATGCTATCTGTGATTTGGTGTAAAATACATGGTAGTGGTTCAGTGATAACCTGCCAAAAAAAATGTTACATTTTTTACTTGTGTGAATATTTTGTTGTATATTGGACAGTTACGTTGCATTCTAATTTAATGTACACAAATATTTTAATATTTGTGATCTTCTTAAGGAACACTTTTAGATGTCACTTCTAGTAATATAGATTTTTGTATAATCTACTTTTCTGCACTGATTATGAACTATATTCTTCAATACTTCAATAAATTTTTTTTAAACCTTAAGCATTCAAAATATCTTCTTTTAATTTAGTATTTCATTTGCATTTTTTGTGTGTTAACCAAACTTTTTCATTTTTAAGTTAAATAAAAATAAATAAAAAGTTGCTGGTTTGTAACAGTTTGTATATGGAAATTTATGATTTGTAAGATTTATATATATATGTTTTTAAAAAAAGATCATTGCTTGCATCTTTTATTAATGTACATAAGATTATTAATATTTCAATACTTGGAACTTTTTAATGTGATACAGTTGCTAAAAAATTTAATTTTCATTATACGTTTTAGTTATCAAGAAGGAAAATAATGTTTTTGACTGAATTATATGAATTAGTTTTTTATCAATTACAAGAATGGGGCACTTAAAAAAGATTTATTTATTTGAATATATATTGTGGTCACACACACACACGCATTACTCTAGTGGTTATGACTCATGGCTGAAATGCCATGAGTTCAAGCCCTAATGACATTGAAAACCTGCCTTGAAGAGCATCTGATGCATGTAAAATCTGTTGAAGCTCAAAGTCCTGTTGGTGTTGTGTGGTAGTTTGAAGAGGGTGTATTGTGTGTTGTCCTTGTCACTTGACTGAGGTTCAAAACTACAAGGTCCATCAGCAATACCCCTTGTGTTACTTAACAGTGCAATGTTCATAAACACTCGCTTGATTCTATATGTTATGTACAGAGTGTTTTTTTTTCCAGGTATAGAAGTTTAAGTTGGCATTACTTTCCAAGATGGCGACCGATTTAACTGCTGTCAAGTGATTTATTCTCAGTTTGGTTTGGCAATTCATGAATAGACAAACTCGCGCGCGTCTGAACAACGCTTTCAAATTGTGCAATTTTATTTCGAAAATAATGGTCGCGCGCGATTTTCATAAACGAATTTTGTTTAGCGATGAAGCGCCTTTCTGGTTGAATGGCTACGTCAACAAACAAAACTGCCGCATTTGGAGTGAAGCTAATCCACAAGTGTATGTCGAAACACCGTTACATATCAAGAAAAACTGACTGTTTGGGGCGCTTTATGGGCTGGTGGAATACTTCTTCAAAAACGATGAAGGCCACAACGTTACAGTCAATGGTGATCGGTATAGAGCCATGATTACTAACTTTTTCATTCCTGAATTGAACAATCATGATGTCCAGGAGCTATGGTTCCAACAAGACGGCGCAACATGTCACACAGCTCGTGCCACAATCGATTTATTGAAAGACACGTTTGGTGACCGCCTAATTTCACGTTTTGGACCTGTGAATTGGCCTCCAAGATCTTGTGATTTAACACCGCTAGACTATTTTTTGTGTGGCTATGTAAAGTCATTGGTGTATGCGGATAAGCCACAAACGCTTGACCATTTGGAAGACAACATTCGCCGTGTTATTGCCGATATCCGGCCACAAATGTTGGAAAAAGTCATCGAAAATTGGACGTCCAGATTGGACTACATCCGAGCCAGCCGTGGCAGTCCTATGCCAGAAATCATATTTAAAATGTAATGCCACAAGATTATCTTTCGAATAAAAAAAAATTCATGTCAATCGAATAATACATCGTTGTTTTATTGCAATTTAAAGTTCTATACCTCTAAAAAAAACACCCTTTATTATTCATTGAATTAAGTTTTGTTATTCATAAGTTTTGGCATTCCTGAGATGAAACAGAATTTCTATTGAAATGGCTGAAATTCTTATTTCAGAGAAGGAAAAGAAATTTTTTTCCCTATAGTTGCTCTTGTAAGATGTCATTGCTAATCCTGCATCACATTGGTTAACAAATATTTAAAAAAAATTTCTGCTAAAATATTATTTAGAAATACATATCAAAGTAAACACAAAAGCTGGAATTCAAAATATAAAAGGCAGCATAATTCAAATCTGGATCAATGCCCTTGGATACAGTGACTCAATATACAATAAGAAAATAAAGAGAAAAGACCTGCAAAGATATATAAAGGTTATATAGAAATAATTCCTCAAGGAAGGACTAATTATCCCTAAGAAATTAGGGCTTATAATATATTGAAACAAGAGGAAGAGAGGAAATTCGTTTGCTGTTAAAATTCATAGGTAAACAAACGTATCTATCTGACTTCGTGCGTCTATCTTCTTACGAACCGCACAACGCAGAAACTCGCCGAAGGTACCAAAAGCTCGGGAATGATCCGAGGAATCCGTTTTGACCATTTATATTCAGATTTTACAATTAGTTAAAAAGGTATTAATTAAAAACCTTTGTTTTACTCCTGCGTGTTGTTTCTACCACCAAACATTGAAAAACCGGGAGGTTTTTTATTTCCGACGTTTTTAAAACACGATCACAGACAAAAAATAATTTACAGAATCTGAAAGATCATTTACTTCGCCACGATACGGTATAATTTATTTTACAAAATAATATTTGCTTTTTTTACGATTTTTTCTAAAATGAATCAAAATCGATACGTTTTTATGAAAATGATTTCTGAATCGTTCCGCTTGCATTTTCTTTCGCGTTAATGAAATGATATTCTATACTGAAAAAGTTCATGCATTTCTCTTTTAGAATCAATCATTTAAAAAATAAAAAAAGTTTTTGACTTTTTATGATTTTTCAAAAAATGCTTAAAATTTTATTTAAATACTTAATAACTTCTTTATTTATAAAAATAATCTCACGAAACTTTTTTTTCCGTGTGTAGAACGATATATTTGAAGGTATTAACTTAAAAATGAAGCACGAAAAAAAATTAAAACTAACAAACAACGTATTTTTACAATAGTCAAGGGTTTGCCGGCGAAAATCTGTTTGGCACCGAACGACTCTTTTACTCTGTGCGCGCAACGTTTGATGAAACGTTACACTAGAAAAGAAGATACGCCTATAAATGTGGAAAATCACCAGATTTGGCGAAGTTGAATATCTCTTCCTTTTACTTTAAAGGTCTTTTCACTCCTTTTTTCCGAAGATTTCGCGGCGCGATCGCTTAAAGAACTTGATTACTAAAGTTTGTACCCGAGTTCAAAATAAAATCATCGCTTAGTTTTATAATTTTTTGAAAAATACTCAAAATTTTATTCGCGCATTTAATAACTTCACCAGCAGTTTTGTCATTGGAAAGATAATTTAATTCGTCACGAGAGATAGTTTTTTTTCTTTTACAAAAAGTTTTTTAGTTTTTTTTTCTTTCTTTTCACGATATATATCTTTTTTTTTTTACAAAACGATACTTTACATATTTTATGATTTTTTCTAACATGAATCAATATCGATGCGTTTATATGAAATCAATGTTTATAAAATTCAGAGTTAGTGATTTAAGTAAGAGAGTTAGTGATCTTTTAGAGTTAGTGATTTAAATAAAATGCCGAAACATTTTTTAAAAAAATACTCAAATTTTAAATATTTAATAACCACTTAACAAATTCAAAGTTTTTATAATTTCTTCAGTTATAAAAATAATTGCATGAAACTTTTTCCCCGTATATCGAACGTTTCAAAAAATGCTCACAATTTTAATTCAACATTTAATATAGTTGTGATATTTTGTAATTATAAGAATTTCTACTTTTTTCAACATACAACTGTTTTTAAAAAGGTACATTTTCGTTTCCCGGGCCTTTAAAGTTGCAAAGTGAGTGAGTGAATATTAAAGTCCCAATGTTCACCTACTCGAGAGGGGAAGGGGAATTTCCATGACAATATGTTATGCATTTGAAAATGTTCGTGCAATATTGGGGGAGGTTCGGGAGCCTGTCTGACAAAGAAAAGAAGTGAAAAAATTTCGAAACTGGGAATTTTAAGTTTGGGTTAAAGCCCGAGTCACACCGGGCTAAGCGGAGGAGGGAGGGGGGTATTAGAAGTGTGCTGATTTTGTGAAGGAAAAGGAAAATTTATAAAGGTAGAGAAAGCCCGTGCAACGCCGGGCCATGAAGCTAGTTTCTTATTAAATGGCTACATTTTCCCCCTGTGAATGACTTAGTGGTTTCGATAGCTGTCTTGTATGACTCATTATGATTTATAAATGTAATTGAACAGAATAAAAAAAAGGGCATCTTCGCAATCTATATTGGATGAAGTTGAAACTGATAAAGCAAGGGAAGAACTTGATGAGATAATGAATATTAATCATGATAGCGAAAGTAAATTTCAGAAAAGCGATGAACATGAAACGTTTGAGTTAAAAGGAAAATTTTCAAATGCTACCTCCATCAAGAAAGATATAAAGCCAAAAGGGTACCACAAGACACACTGCGTCCTATTCAAAAAGACACAACAAGAAAAAGTTCAACATACTATTTGTCAATCATCAAAGTACATAAAACTACAATAACTTGAACAAAATATGAGGGTTTTGCCTGCAAATTTCTTGTAACGTCAGTGAAAAGTGTCTGTGAATTGTGTCCTTTAATAAAGTAACACACGTTTGAAACATTTTAGTTCAATATGATTGGATTTTTTCTCAAATTATCGAAGAAAAATTGAAAAGTCCTTAAAAGTAAGTATACTTTTTCTCAGTTAAGTTATTCACTGGAATCACGATTTGTATCGTTTGCATTAAAAATAATTATACGAAAATGGATTGGGGTGATTCCATCATCCTGCGCGACCACTAACGTTAGTTAGTTACGTTTTCCCGGGGTGAATGCACAGAGACATATATAAGTCCGAAGAGTTATCGACGCCTTTGCACACAAAAAGCCAATGCTTGACATGATGTAGTTTATTGTGTGTTTGATGTTGAAACTGCTAGAGCAGTGGTGTCAAATTCTAAGACTACTTGGGCCAAACAAACAAGGCTTAATTTTTGGTGGGCCGCAAAAAAAAAAAATCAATATTTATAGAAAAGCAGGTTTATTTCGAATAATACGTTATAATAAACATAGATAAAATAAGAACAATTTGATGTTTACCTCCTTACACTTGACATCTCTTCTCGGCTACTATCTTTACGATTTTGGGAGAAATGTTTTTTACTTTCTTATATATTATTGTGTGCCGATATATTGGTCGGGCTGCAAAAATGTTCGTCGAGGGCAGCGAATTTGACATTCCTGTGCTTAAGTGAGATTATATGATTGCCTCATGTATTTGTAGAGGGTGCACGTGATTATTGTTGATAAAATGCTGAGAAAATTTTTTTGGATGGTTTCGGTCCCTTTTTTTGTTAGTATACTTAGTCAAATATATTAAAAAAAGTAATAAATCCCGCTATAGAAAATTCTTATTTTATAAAGAGAAGGAGTTTTTTGTTTGGCATATATGCGCTGTTTCTTGCAAATTGACACTGTGTTTTGCTGAGTCTAGTCTTAATCTAAAATTCAATTCCTGAAAGTACGAATCATAAAGATTTTTATTTTTTTCAAATTTTTTTAGGTGTGTTTTTGCAAGTGATGTTGCTGTGTGTGTTTGTTTTTAATCATCAATTTAAGTTTTAGTACAAACATAGTGATTAGAAGAGAAAGAAGCGATAGTAAAATGTTGATGTATTTTTTGTCAAATGGCGGGAATTGGTTGGAACAAGCAGGAACGTTATAAGGCGTGGGTCAACTGGGCCCAGAACAAGGACTTCAGCTTCAAGAGGACTTCATCTCGTTCCCGATGCTTGTAAAAGTAAAGAATAATTTGTTCCACCAGAGATGAAATTAATGATCTGTTTTCAAAGTATATTAAGTGATAATTGATTTAGCAACCCCGATACGCGCGAAACTTTTATTGTCATTCAAGAGCATCTATTAGGTTTACTGGATTCTTTAGATGTAATTGAAACTACTAAACCGAAAACTGGCGGTGAAGTTCACGATTTGATGATATGCATCATTAAATTTGAGTTTGTTTTGGGTCTAGATATTTGAAAAAAAGAGACGAACATTTTAAAAAAATATACACAAAATCAAGATGCATCGGTAATGAAGTAATTGATGCTGTCGATAAAGTGATTAAGAGAGAGAGAGAGAGAGTCCGTAACTTATATAGCCGAAAAACAAGTCTTAAAAACCTTGAACGCATTTTCGAATAGAAAATACACTGGCCTCAAAAAGTTAAGGTACAACCGGGTTTTTGTGTCTAATTTGCAAATGAATGAATGTAGAAACAAAAAATTTGGAGGATATGTGCATTAAATAGGTTTTTATTGAATGCGTCATAGAAATTTGTATAAGTGTATTGCAAAAACGATTTATAACAAAAAAAGCAATCTCTGCGGAAAAGTCCATTCTTGGAGAAAACAGCACATCACAGTGTTATGTGGTAAAATGGCATAGAAACAATACAAAAATGGGTTCTAATAAGGAATGTGTCCACCCCTAACTTGAATGCATTGGCGGCATCGATTTCCCATGCTGTTTATTAAGTTGTCGGACACCGGAATAGGAAGCGAAGACCAGACACAGAGTAAGCCTTGTTTCAGCTCATGTAACGACCTTGGAGGAGGATTTAAAGCAGCAACCTCTCTGCCAAGATAGTCCCAAAGATGTTCTATCGGATTCAGGTCTGGAGATCGAGCTGGCCATTCCATTCGTTCCAAACCGTGATCCTCCAGATACTCCTCAACAATCCGAGCTCGGTGAGGTCGTGCATTATAATCCATCAGAAGGAAGTCGTTACCAATAGCAGCATCATATGGGCGGACATATGGATCAAGGATCTCATCCCGATATCTAAGACCAGTTACGGTTCCTCCATGGAACACATGCAGGTCAGTGTGGCCACCGAGCGAGATCCCTGCCCAAACCAGGATTCCACCACCTCTATAACTGTGTCTTTCAACAGTGTTGGATTGATGGTATCTAGTGCGCTGTTCCCTCCAGATCAGTAGACGCCCTGAATCACTCTCCATTGTAAATCTGGACTCGTCTGTGAACAGCACAGAAGCCCATTGTTGCTGCGTCCAAGAAACATGTTCTCTTGCCCAGCATAATCGGTTCCTTCGCTGTCGTCCGTTGAGAGGAACGCACACAACTGGTCTTCTTGCATACAGACCTGCATTGTGAAGACGATTTCGCACCGTAGTAGCGGAGATTCTTCTTCCTGATGCTTGAAAGTGGTCTGCAACGAGCTGTGGCACAGTAGTGGTTCTTCTCCTTCGTGCCGAAAGAGCTAGAAAACGGTCTTCTGCAGGTGTTGTAGCTTGTGGTCGGCCTGGAACAGGTCTTCTGGACACAGAATCTTCGGATTGGTATTGATCCCAAAGTCGCTGAACAACACTACGAGACACATTGAGACGTCTAGCAGCATCAGCCTGCGACAATCCCATTTCCATCCATCCAACTGCCCGCCACCTTAACGAATTGGGTAAACGACGTCTCTGAGACATTTTCTAAACTCTATTGACTATTGTCACCGAAACTGCCGACAACTGTTGAAAATCAACACAACTTACACACAAAAGTACGAAAGCTTGATATTTGCATATTTTTCTCTCACTCATAAATATACGTTCTTTTCTATAAAATAAAAGTGGTAGCAATCGTTTTTGCATTAATGTTTTTAAAGTTCGTTATTATCATTCATGTAAACTATGCATTTTATTGTTACTGCCATTTTTTTATGGTGAGCTTCGAAAATTATGTTGTACCTTAACTTTTTGAGGCCAGTGTACAACATTTAGTTCATATGACCGTGACACAAATATTCCTATTCCTCATACTATATTTTTTGGAAGCTTTCGTAATTTGTAATATTCATATTTTAATCGGCCTGGAAGTTGAGAAAAATGAAATATTTGGTGATGCCATCGGTGGCGTAACAGAAAATATTAGAGGCCCCCTGCAAAGTCAGAGACGTATGTGGCATTATTTAGACCTTTTGATCCCTAGAATCCTGCCCCCCTCCGCGATGCGGTGTGTACGTTACGGCACTGGAGGCAATAAGTTATCGTACAACTATAAAGGATTTAAAATTAAAAAAAAAACGTATGTAATCAAATTTAAAACTAAATCTTCTTAAAGTTTTATTTTACTTTTAAATTTACCATATATTGAACCTTTCACATTCAAAAGTATTACCTTTTGACTTCACACGGACATTAAGTCGATCGTTAATTGTTGAAAATCGATATCAAAACATGCTCCTATGGCAGTGCTTCTCAAACTTTCAGTACTGGTGACCCAATTTTCAATCATAATTTTTATCGCCCCCCCTTATACAATAATAATGTATTGAATGCAATACTAGTGGGACTCTAATACTACAATACGATCTTAATTATAAACCGTACATCTTCACAAGTTTGTTAAGTTTTGTATGTGTTACTTTTAAGTAATATGTATTTTAAGTAAATTACTTTTAAGTAAATTACTTTTAAGTAATAGGATAATTAGTATGCTATTTTTCTCTCTCTAATTTTTAAATTAGAACAGATTGCAAAATGATGTTTAATTAAAGAATTATTCTCTGCATCATCCATTCCTATAGGCAGAGGCCGCGTAAGGCGTGGGGGTGTGTGGGCCGTTGCCCACGGCCTTGTGGTGCATAGGGCTTCGCGCCTCAAAGTCGAAATAAATTAAACGAAAAGTAAGGAAAATCCAAAAGTGCACGCCAAAGAGTTTTTTTTTATAATTAATAAATTAGAAAATTCTCAACTCTATCTGTTTTTCTCCATAAGATATCGAAAAACTGTGATCTATAGATTTTTTTAAAAAAGATATTCTATTTATCGGTGCATGAAAGCATATAAATAAATAATTCGTATAAATATTGTTTTTCATTTCCTTTAATTAAAAATTTCTCATTTTTGTCGTTTCCACTCGTTTATTCATACTTAATCTGGCAATATTAGCTGCTATCGCGGAGAATTCTCGGTCAGAGCTCGGGATTTCCTATCCTTAGACAGCCAATTAAAGTACCGCATGCAGACGCAGTTTCGCTTTCTGTTTCTATATCATATAAATTTTAAAAGTATTTGATGTAAGAATAAATAATAGTGGTTGTGAGAATCCCCCTGAATTCCACCCTGGACACCAAGATTGATTTGAGCCAAAGAACGACCAGACGACATTTTTACAATAAAAAATTATATTTATTCACTTGAATCAATTATCAACCTTCTAATTACAAAGATTAATCAATATGTCTACGTCAATGTGATTGACCCTTACTATTAAATTAAATCACGAAATATGATACTAACCAACTATTAAACTCAATATTGAACGGGATTACCGGAATAAGAGGTTCGAGAGATACACGCAATTTGAATTACTAGCATTCATTAAATTCCCACTAACTTTATTATATATTTACTCTTATGATCCGATAATCTAGATTTAAATTTCACCTTCCTTTTACTACCTCATTTTCCAGGCGTATCAAACTTTCCAATTGTAGATCTCTGCCTAACGATCAGCGAGACGCTAATCGCACAATCAACTTGAATCTTCTTAGAACTCCTTCAACCTATCTCTTGGCGTAATAGCCTACTGTTAACTTCCAACATTCTCTTTAAATACTTTGACTACTTTGCATATCCCGGTTTCTTCTTTTAGAGCTGGTTGGAAATATACGCGAATTTACAATCCCCAAAGACGCCTAAGAGTATTAGTGATAAAGTGCCGTACAGATCTGCCACATGGTACTGGGCATTTTTCATAATTTATCAATCATGACAGGATTAGGCACTAAGAGAGATAGAGTTTGGAGGAAATAGGAATCTGAAGCAGCAAAAAGAAAAGTGGAAAGAGTTGTATCCAACCAGGTTTAAAATTCAGGTATGATGGAATTTCTCGGTCAGACTGAAAATGGCAGTACAGATTCAAATTAATAAGTTCCTTCGGCTTCTCGACAACATTTATCCGTATCCGAGTCTCCGTTGAATTTGGAAGTTATTCCAGATGCACCGACTATTCATACCGAACGACGAAAATCGGAAAATAGAAATAGAATTAAAAGCTTGTCAATAATAATATGACACTGAGATTTCTGTGTTCACGTTGAATAACAAAGGTCACAATCAAGAAGAGCTTGAGATAAGTTCTTCGCCTGTGAACAGATGCCAGTGACGAAGTGAAACAAGCATTTTCCAGTTTTGACCCGGGATTGTGTACGTTTCCCATGACGAATATTCACCAGTCATGATTTAGTTCGACGTGGTGTCACACAGAAGTTAAATAGCAGTGATGAATTTTATCCTAAGGATGATAATCATAGACACTTTTCCAATTTTCATTTCTCACGAAAACTAAATAATGGTGAAACTCAACATCGTCGCTGTTTGGTTTATTCAAAGTCTAAAAATAAAGCTTTCTGTTTACCATGCAGACTATTGGCAATTCACAAACTCAAATGGTAAAGAAAGGGTGTTGTGATTGGAAACAATTAAGTGTAGTATTTTGCACAGACATGGGAATACTAAAGAATATATGACCTATATGTTCCAATGGATAACATTAGAGAAGGGAATAAGGCACGGAAAAACAGTAGATCGAGGAAACGAAAGACGAATTCTCGAATCTCAAAAACATTGGTGCAATTCGTTTGAGAGATTAATTGGTATCATAAAAATCTGGCATTTAGAAGTCACAGAGAATCTCTCAAAACTGACGAAAACACTAATAATTCTGGAAACTTCACAGGTATTTAAATTGATATCTAAATATTATCCTACGTTAATGGAACACATAAATCGCATTGGTGATAAACAAATTGCGCACCATTATCTAAGCCACGATATTAAAAATGAATTGAGATCGCAATCGTATCAAACGCAGTTACCAGTGAAGCGATTAGTAGGATAAAAGAGGCAAAATATTATTCTTTTTTACTCGACTGCGCACTAGAGACTGTAGTAGAATTTAACAAATGTCGATCACCTTAAGATATTGTAGTATATCAACTGGAAGTATTGAAGAAAACTTGATCACAGATTTCTTGCTGTCACTGAAACGACTGGTGAATATTTGACCAAAGCAATACTAGGAGAGCTAGAAAAAATGGCTTAGATATTCATGACTGTCTTGGACAAGGATACGACAATGGTACAAATATGGTAGGCATAAGTAGGGGATTTAAAACTCGAATATTAAATATAAATCCCAGGGCTTTTTTCAAATCTTGCGGCTGTTATTGCTGGAATCTTTTATTGATAGATACAGCTAATTCGTCAGTGGCAACAAAAACTTTTTTTGGTTTAATTCAAAAGGTTTTTTTTTTCTATTTGCAAGTTTCAGCAAACGCTGGAAAATTATCAAAGATAAATTAAAGCTTACTGTTAAGCCTTTATCAGACACAAGGTGGAGAAGAAGAATCGAGGCGGTGAAGGCCACATTATTATAATTTGATGATGTTGTTGAATGCATAGAATACTTAAAAAACCAAAACGAATAATCTGACAAACGTAGTGATTAGGATTCTATTTTAAATGAAATGTCCAGTTTGGAATTTATCGTATCATGACATGTATGGTACGAGTTATTAACGCGTGCCAGTACCATAACAAATTGTGGCAATCTGTACAAGCCCATTTATGTATTACTCCAGAATATTTGCATACATTTTGTAGCTGGATCAAAGAGTATCGACAAACTGTATTCGGGAAATGCTTGTCTGACGCTCGTAAGTTTATTGAGAAAAGCAGTTATGATTTTCCAAAATTTTTAAAAATAAAAGGGTAGCCAAAAAGATAAGAATGTTTGATTATGAAGGCGGCAATGAACCTATAGAGTCTGTCAAAAGCCGGTATGAAACAGACTTTTTTATTACCATGATTGATTCTGTGATAAGCAATATGGATTAAAGATTTATATCTTTAAATCAACATTTTGAAAATTTTGGTTTCGTCTATAACTTAAACAAGTTAAAAAATATTCAAAAGAGCAAATACCGAAAAACTGTCGAGATTTACACACAATCCTACAAGTAGGTGAGAGCAGTGACTTCCAACTTTATTATATGAAGAATTACAAAATATGATCCCAAATTTACCCAACATCATTACAGATGTGAAACATCTGCTCCAATATGTCATAGAAAATGATTTGAAAGAAATTTTCCCAAATATTTACATTGTATTTCAAATTTTGTTAATAATACCTGTAAGTACCACTTCTGCTGAGTGGAGCTTTTCAAAATCAAAATTGATAAAAAAAAAATTATGTCAGAAATACAATGGGTAAGAAAAGACTTTCAGCTTTGGAAGTTTTATTAATTTAAGCGGATATAACATCTGAGATAAATTACGAACCAATCAGGATTTCAGCAAAACTAAAAGTAGAAAATTTCTGTCTCTTTAATTTTATCTTTTTTTCTTCATTATTAATTAATATGCAAAAGAAATATGAGTAAAAGTTTGGTTTTTTCTTCATGAATTAAAATTGTTTTTTTTATTTTATAAACCCTATTCTTACTCCACCAGAGGCGACGTATATGTATCTTGCCCACAATAAGTTCAGGTCTCGCGCCGCCACTGTTTATAGGTACAAATATCATTAGAAAAATAGTCTAGTCCATGTTGCTCTCTATCATATTCATCACATCTGGCAAAAATTCTGGTGAACGTTTGCGTGAGTCTGGCCAACCTATTGGACGTCTGCGCAAAACATGAAAAAAAACTGTACCTGGTGCAATTCCATTCAGTTTTGGTCGAGTCGATACTTCTATAGCTACTGAATCTGTCTTGAATGTATATCTTATAATTTACGCGTTAGTTGTAAATCACGGTATTAAGTATTTACGGCAGAAGATTAAAACAAAATCATAGATATATTTTTAAGTCGTAGAGAACATTCGATGATAATAAAGTATCAACAAGTACACAGAAGAGCTTGGTTCCGAAAATTAAATCAAGGATATATTCTAAAGAATACTTAAATTTTGGATTTACTATTACTATTACTGAAAAACCCTGGGTAAAATTTACATGTGTACTTGCTATGGGTTAAAATTTACAAATCTGAAGAACAACATGCGGAAGTTATTTTTAAAACCATAGAAAATCATTTAGTCATGTTGGCATGGAATTTTAAAAAGTGTTTTCTTGCTGAAAACAACTTGACAGCAAGTTACAAGAGGGTTAAGTATTCATTTCACAATACTTCAGAAGGGCTCTCAACTGCTGAAGAAGAAATCTTCATAGATTTCACATCCAGTAGCATAGTTAAAAGGCAGTTTTGAAATAAACAGCCCTTTGAATTTTGGGCAGAGATGGATGATGAATTTTCTGCAATGAAAACAAAAGCATTTAATATATTATTACCATTTTCAACATCCTACCTTTGTCAAACCGGATTTTTTTGCTGTGGCTGTTTCGAAGACAAAATAGAAATCTCAGCTAAATATAGAAAAAGAACTCAGAGTGTCAATTTCTAATATTAAGCCTTCCTTTGAAAAACTTTGCTCTGCAAGACAAGCCCATGGAAGTCACTAATAATTATTAAACTTGTGTTCTTATACTGGCTGAAATACCCACTTTTCACACGAATTTATTTTTTTAAAAAAATAATACATTATTCTGGATATAATAGCTTAATTGTAAGGAGAGTAAAACCAAGTGCATGACAATGTAAACAAAAATGTAAAATAATTTTTTAAAAATGAATGTTCATATTTTAAATAGTTTTGAACGAACTGTAATTTTAAGCCTCACAAAATTAGCATTTAGAATTAATGTTAAATAATGAAAAAGAATGTAAAATTCCAATAAAAATAATTGTGTTATTTTTAATATTTAAAGCGAGAAAACTTCAAAATGTTTTCGCCCGGGATCAAGTGTGCACTCGATTCTAACGTTAATGTTCCCACGGAGGGACTCACCTAATCCTTTTTTTTTAATAATTATTTTTACTATACACAATAAAAATCACAATTTTAGTGAATAATTTAACTAAGAGAAAATCTTCTTACCTATTTCAAGGACTTTTCAATTTGTCTTCGAAAATTGGAGAAGAAATCCAGAAAAACTGAACTAAATTGTTTCAAACGTGCGTGACTTTTTCAAGGAAACAAATCACATGTAGTTTTCGCTAACATTCAATTCAGTGTATTCAATATAAAAATATGGATATTAGTTCTAAAAAAGAATTGTGTTAAACGTTTTTCATTATGCATTATATGTTTCAGAATACTCATAAATAATCTTGGCCAAATAATTCTTCAAAGTGCTCAATATGCTTATCATATATCATAAAACTCTTTCACATGGAAAAAGGTGAAACAGAAATATATATATATATAAAGGGTGTTTTTTTAGAGGTATAGAACTTTAAATTGCAATAAAACAACGATGTATTATTCGATTGACATGAACTTTTTTTATTCGAAAGATAATCTTGTGGCATTACATTTTAAATATGATTTCTGGCATATGACTGCCACGGCTGGCTGGGATGTAGTTCAATCTGGACGTCCAATTTTCGATGACTTTTTCCAACATTTGTGACTGCATATCGGCAATAACACGGCGAATGTTGTCCTCCAAATGGTCAAGCGTTTGTGGCTTATCCGCATACACCAATGACTTTACATAGCCCCACAGAAAATATTCTAGCGGTGTTAAATCACAAGATCTTGGAGGCCAATTCACAGGTCCAAAACGTGAAATTAGGCGGTCACCAAACGTGTCTTTCAATAAATCGATTGTGGCACGAGCTGTGTGACATGTTGCGCCGTCTTGTTGGAACCATAGCTCCTGGACATCATGATTGTTCAATTCAGGAATGAAGAAGTTAGTAATCATGGCTCTACACCGATCACCATTGACTGCAACGTTGTGGCCTTCATCGTTTTTGAAGAAGGATTCCACCAGCCCATAAAGCGCACCAAACAGTCAGTTTTTCTTGATATGTAACGGTGTTTCGACATACACTTGTGGATTAGCTTCACTCCAAATGCGGCAGTTTTGTTTGTTGACGTAGCCATTCAACCAGATGTGCGCTTCATCGCTAAACAAAATTCGCTTATGAAAATCGGGAACAACGGCAATCTCGTTTTAGGCCCATTCGACGAATCTACGCCTTGCTTGATCATATTTAAAATGTAATGCCATAAGATTATTTTTCGAATAAAAAAAAATTCATGTCAATCGAATAATACATCGTTGTTTTATTGCAATTTAAAGTTCTATACCTCTAAAAAACACCCTATATATATAATTACAGCTTCCCTAAAAGAAAGGGACAGAGAGATAACCATAACAGTAAGCTTGAAGGTCAGCTAAATTAATATTTTAGGTTAAAAGAAACGTGTAATAAAAAAAATCTCTCAGCGTGGGATTACAGCAAAGCAAATAAAATATTTTTTTAATTTGGTTATAGGATCAAAGATAGCTAATGAGCGTTTGAAGTAGAATCTTTTATTTTTGCTGACGTAATATTACCAGATGATATATATAAATCATATCAGTGTAAATCTGTATTTTTTTTATTATGTCAGAAAGTATTTTGTTATGCTTAATTCCAGTAAATTAATTTTTTATCCTTTTATTTTCGATATGCTCACGCCCCCCTCATTGGGTTATCGCGCTCCAATGTTTGAGAAATACTGTCTTATGGTTAACATGATAAGCAACCAATTGTGAATGATACCATGCAAGGGTACGTGGCCGAGTTTGTCATGGTTACCAACTTGGGTATAGTGTTATTTCTGTCGATTTATGCTTTGAGTTTTAGTCCCGCTGAAGGCCCTTCCTGCAGGCATGCCAAACTCATATGATATTACGGGCCATATGATCTATTTTATATCAAGTTGGGGGCCACATGGTTTAAATGTTAAAAAATTATTAAAATATGATTTTTCGAGTAATTATATTACGTTATAAGATTCAATGTTACGTATGTTATACATACACATGGTTGTTTTATATTTCATGTTATTTTTTAAACTTAAACTATAAATATTTGATACTTTTTTTTTATAAAAAACAAAATTAAATTGTAATAAAAAATTTAGTCAAATATTGCTTTCTAGACGATATTTGACATCGTTTTTCACATGCAAGTCATCAAAATTTGGTTGAACTTATTGAGCTGATGCAATTTTTAAAATTGATGATAAATGTTGATCGGGGTTAATCTTGGACTTTTTGATATTTTTCATTGAAAAAAATTGTTCCTTGCATAAAGAAGTGTTTACGAACCCAACCATTAAACGCATAACAAATGATAACATTCTATGAAACTGGTCTAGAGATGAATATGCATAAAAGTCAAGAATTCCAACTCCAATACATTTTTGATTTAGCTAAAAATTCCATTCGATTTCAATAAATTCCATTTGTAAGTTTACGTCAAAAATTTTAATATCGTTAGATAGAGGTGAAGTAAAAAGACAATTATCCGGTAAATTTTAATTTGGATGATTTAATCAATAGATATTGACAGTTTTAAAAAAATGAGACTAATTTTCGTTTTTTTTTTTTTTTTTTTTGCCAAAGTTATGATTTGTATTTGAAAGTGTTAATATTATCAAATTGCATTATGTTTCGAATTTTGTGTAATGAATACTTAAAATAGTGTAAATAATTTATATCTATATGTTTAATACGTTTATGATACTCTATGTTGTACTTATTTTATGTTAAAATTATAATACTCGCAAGCAACGTGGTTCCTTACTTTATAATGGCGATTGAATGGAAAGTTGGCGAAATCTTGGCGATAGAGCTAAGTTGGCATCATTTTTGGTGATCATGTTGGCGACTTGGTGACCAATTTGGACAGTTCTTTATCATATGGATTCTGGAAATTTGTGCAGAAATCTACTAATATCACGATTTACGTGAGCGTATTTTTCGAGAAAAATCCGTGCGGACTATAGATAAAGAGCCGTTACCCGAAACTGCGTCAGTCTGTTTTGACCGTTGATGAGTAGTATTTATTTGACCGTGAAGAGGCGACCAGCGATTAATGATTATTTCGGCTGTTGTGTAGGACGAGCGAGTGCTTGCGAATAATCTTTCACATTCTTGTATTTTAGACACTGATTGTGTTGTGTCTGAGCGCCGTAGAAGGTGTGAAGGCCTTTTGAAATTTATTAAGCAAATTTGAGTACTTTATCTTGCATTTCAAGGATTGCTTTTCGACAATAAATTTCCATTGCTCCTGAACAACTATCTTGTTCAGAAGCAATAGCATAAAATCCTCGATCTTCGTAACAATAGAAATTATTATAGTGGACCGATATATTCGCCGGGCCACAAAAATGTTCGTTGCGGGTCGCGAGTTTGACACCCCTGGTATGGAGGAACTATCCAGGCTCAAAGTCTTCTCGTTGGTGTGGTATGAAAATTTTCAAAGTAGGGTTCCAGCCCAGATATCATAATTACATAATTACAATAGCTCTTGTGTTGTTGATGCTAATAATTCGGTCAATCGCGTAAGGGTATGGACAAATAATATTTGAACTAATAAAATAAAACTTTTGTGTGTATGTGGGCGGCGTAGGACAAAGAAAGCAGGATTAATGAGATCTTATATGAAAAAAAGTGTCAAGGAGTCAGGGTATGTACTTCAAACGATTTTCTCAAAACGATTTTCTTTTTTTTTTCAAACGAACGTAACTCTTTTGCAACCTAACACTCAAATAAAGCATTGCAGGATAAAATAATTGTGCAGCATCACACACACACACACACACACCCGCGCGCGCACAGAATAAATAAAATAAATTTTCAATATGAATCGTGTGTGTACACACACGATTCATATTGAAAAATTTTTTTGCTACCGAATTTTATTTGGTACTGAAATGAAAATAAAATAATCTTATATTTCATTTTCGATTAAAGAGATCCCAGACATTAAGTTTATTTCATTTAAAATTTTGATGTGTTTGCGATGAGTTTCAATTGCATAGCCTCAAAAACAAATTAATAATTATACTAAAGAAATCTTTTTCTTTCAGATAATTTGTTTATGGTTTGATTCACAAAATAAAACTGAATGTGTCCCGCATCCGATGTTATCGTTACACATACAGTTCAATGACTTGTACGTGTTTCGTTGCTTTTATATTACATTTTTTCGCTTCTCAAATTTTTTTATTATTTACGAGTAAAATGAGCACATTGTGTTCCCGAAGATCACTTGATCATTTCTGTTTCAGTAATTTCACAAACAGGAAATTTACCTTTTGCATAAGTGGTAATGACAAAATATAAATGTTACGGTTCGCCAATGAATGGAAACCAAACATTTCCAAGTCCAAAGACAAAGATGGATGTAAAAATAAATTAACCCCCATAGCGTGACGCAGATCTGTAAAAAAAATCATGCAATCAAAGACAGAACTCCAAATACTATTGAAATAAAGCTCCATTCCATCAAAATAGTTTCTGTGACTTGTCATCTCCATGGAGATCATTCTCATTGTGACTTTTCTCTTATTTTATTATTTTTTTTATGAAATACATTTCAAAGAGGTAAGAAGGAATTTCTTTAGAAATTGGGACAGCATAGCCTTTGTTTCAGATGATAAAATCTTGCTTGAGTGTGGAGCAAGGTTAAGAAAGCAGATATCTTTGAAATCTTATGGAAAATCATGGAATTAAAGTGTCGAATTATATTATACATATTGTAGCGGAAAAGCTGTGAGTGTTTTTGTATTCTTTGATAGTGTTAAAATTGTGTATGTAATATGTGTTTTATATATAGTTAAAAATTTACGTTTTTTTGTGCTTTTGACAAAGATTTTTTTTTTGTTTTTAGTTGTCTTAATAGCCGTTTTTATAGAACATCTATTAGTTTTAATATTTTTAATATGATAATTCTTTTTTAATACGTTTTTATAAGTATCACTTGTATGTAATGGAATCTTTGAACTCGATTTTACCCACTTTAAAAGGTCATATTAATTCGAAATTTCGCACACTTGTCAAGGAGCCATGACAATACAATAATTTCATAATTTTGTTTCATTGTCCTGATCAGGATTTTAATAATTAAGGATTTACGATATATAGGGACGAATTCATTACATCGTTTCTCGATTTGGCGACTAATTGCATAAACCATTTTCAGATTTGGCGACTAATTCCATATGCCATTTTTAGATTTGGCGACTAATTCCAGATTTAGCAACTAAAAGATTGAGGTGCAACCCTAAAACCGCAAAATAGGCTTCTGGTTAGTAAAAAAAAAAGAAAAGAAAGTGTTCTTTAATTGAAAAAACGTAGGGTGGGTGGGTGCGTAGTTTTTCTGAAAATGGAAATAAAAAAAGACTCGTGCATGAGAGAGAATAAAAATAATTTATGTTCCAACTGCTAAATATTTTTTTATTTTGATAAATCAATATGTTTAGAAGCGATGATACGAATAACATTATAACAATATTTTTAAAAGGTGATAATATTTACGATTAACATTTAATATTTCTTCTTACACACTTGTATTAGATAAATTCAACAAAAAATTAATGATAGTTTTAAAAACTAAAAGAACAGGCTGTTTTTGTAGATCGAACTAAAAAATGAAAAATAAATTATAGTTCAAAAAAACTAAAAAACACGCTCTTATAGTGAACCGAACTAAAAAGTTAAAAAAAAAAAAATCTAAATATAAGAATAAAATGACTAACAAGAAAATTAATGACATTAGGGTAAAAGCGTGGGGTGCTTTGTACTACATTTTTACACTAACTCAGCATTTCGGAATAGAACTAGCAAGAAATTATAACAATAAATAAATAGCATCCCACGCTTTTACCACAATGACATTAATTTTCTCGTTAATCATTTTATTTTTATATAAAGAATTTTTTTTTTATTTTTTAGTTCGATTCACTATAAAAGCGTGTTTTTTAGTTTTTTAAAACTATAATTTATGGTTAATTAAAATCTTTGTTTTATAGCTTAATTTTTTTTATCTAATGAAGTAGGTATAACTTAGCTTAAATTTCTTTGTTATCTAAGATGTTTATGCAAAATTAAATTAATGTTCATTACTCTCTCTGTGAGAAAAAAGAAGTTATTTTTTACATTTTCAGAGTTTTTTTTGGATTAAGTACATTATTATTTGATAGAATTTTTCTTGTGCGTAAGAAGATATTTATTTTGTTTTTGAGGAAAGTTACATTCTTATTTAAATTCAGTATTATTCTTTAGGATGCTTCTCGTCCTATGAAACAATATTGAAAATCATGTTATTGTATCAAAGTATAGCATAATATGCATTGATTTGTTGTTCAAATGTGGTATTTAAGTGATTTTAAATTCAGAAATACTGTTTTTTAAATATTAAATATCGAATTAATTTTCCTTTACATTGCTCACATTTTTCTTCAGAAAACGCTTCATAGAAGATAATGAAGCCACTTTCAAGTTTCATCCTTGGCAAATGTCTTCGACTCTTGAAAAACTACAAAAAGTAAGATATAATTTAAACGTTTCAATAAAAAATTTTCAACTTTGTATTCACACTTTTAGCTATTAAAAATTCAATGTTTACTGTTGTTTAATCTGAAAAAAAAATGAACCGATTTTTGAAAAACTGAATCGTCATTTTATGGATCCATTACGAGATTCTTTAAATTTGAGCTGAATTTAAGCAATTATTTATACATTACGGTAATATTTTAAGGTACTTCTTTTCAATGATTTTTCGAATTCTATAAATAATATATAAGATATTTATAAAACACTTAAAACCTGTAATATGTGATTTATTATTAATCTTTGAAAACTATACAAAATAGGCCTCTACTTTATCTAATAATATAAACCAGGAATGGACAATAAGTCGATTTCGATTGACCAATGGACCACCAAAATATTTGAGGGTGACTGCCTTTAATAAGACCTTCGACGTGCATACTTATAGAAACATATTTGTAAAACACAGATGCCAGCTAGACTGGAGAATCGGTTTTTTACAATCGATGCGACTGTGTGTACTAAAACAAATGATTCGATAAATGTGTAGACGACACATGTGTCTTTATTGGAAGCGCTCGACGATGCTTGACACATTCACTGCTCCTATAGGGGGGAAAAAGCGATCACTGAGATGCTAACCATGTAAATGAAATTTTTTCAAAGCGCCAAATGAAGGGCAGAGTAAATGTTGATGATTAACTCTTTTAGTGATAGCACGGGATTGGCTATTGAGACATCATCCCACGTCTCCCCCCCTCCTTCTCTCCAGTGGAGCGGGCTCGGGAGCGAACGATTTCAGATTATTCGGTTCACGTACGTTCTCTACTCACTGCATGGAATACGTCCACGGTCTAGCACAGGGGTGTCCAACCCAAATGACCTTGCGGGCCACTTCGGAAAAACATTATAATATCGTGGGTCGCACATAAAAATATGTACCTTTATATCAGATTTGGAAACAAAAAAGCATTTATTGGAGTGAAAAGTTAAAACAGAATGAATTATTATTATTGTTTTCATTATTTTTCATGTATACAGACATAGATAATATAATATAATAATGCAATGATCAAATATAATGTTTGAAATATTACAGTTACCATTTTCTTGAAAATTACGGTGCTCCTATTGAATTGATCTTTCGTTACTCATTGGTGAAATTTGATAGTGCTGTCATTCGCAAACGATTAAGTATACATTGTCCTTTATCTTAACCGTCCTGAATATTATTTTTAAACTTTAAAAAACATATCTGACTGCCTCTTGCTTTTTGGGCACTCCAAGCAGAAAAGGAAGACGAGAAACGAAAGTCGCACACACAAAGAATCATGTACGATCCATAGTAAAGGATATGCAGAGTGCAATTCGAAATTTATTAAAAAAGTAATTTACTATAGTAAAATCAAATGTAACTTTTTGATTAAATATAAACCTATTTTAATCTAAAGGACATTTCTATTATCAAAAAGGATTTATTTTAAAACAAGAACAGGTAAGAGGCAAATACATTGTATATATATATATATATATATATATATATATATATATAGCGCACACAGGAATTTTTCAAGGGGGGTCCGGGGTCGAAAGTTCACCGATCTTGTATCATGCTCCTTTTGATTTTGTCGATTTTCGGGAACAAAACACAGTAAAAAACTATTTTAAATAATTAGCATTAATTAATAAAATTAATCATTAATAACAAGTAATTAATGAAATTTTACGTACTATATACTTAGAATTATAATCAATCGGAAAAAAAAAAAAGGGCTTTGGGGGGTCCGGACCCCCAGTCCCCCCCCTTGTGTGCGCCACTATATATATATATATATATACATATATAACATCCCCTCAAATAAATTTCAAAATGAAAAAGCTTTAAATGCGACTGTATGCGAGATCAGAACTGAATACTGTTTCAACTTTGTTTCCAGACTTCGCTAAGATTTGTCTTTTTTGGGAATATCTGCCAAGAAAAATTGTGGTAAAATTCTTATTCAATTTGAATGATTTTGTAGAATAAGTAAAAAATCAGTTGATTTAGTTATGAACTCATGTATGCTGTTATTTTATTCATCATTCCCATTGTTAATTGTTTATTTAATAAAACAAAAATAAATCACACTTGTAAAAAATCTTTCAAAAAAGTATTTTGGAGTTTTTTTATTCTTGCCAATGATTGGATTTATAATAACATCCATTTATATTAGGGGATATTATAAAGTTTTAATTACAACTAAAAGTAATCAAGAATGGAACGTAATTTACTTTTTTTATTCTTAAGACTTTTCTGTACAGTCACTTTCTGGAGTGACACATTTACCCCAGCGTTTCTTGACCTTTTGAAATCCAATAATCAGCAGATTAAGCTGAAACCATTGCCCCATCTCTTGAGTTATGTCCTTTGGTTTGTCAAATCTCCGATCCCTCGATGGGTTTTTGAGTTCTGAGAATAAAAAAAAATTACTTGGAGCAAGATCTGGAGAATAGGATGGAGGTGACAAAATTTCATTGCTTTAATTCCACAATCATACCTCGAAATGAGTGAAATCGGTAAGATGGCGTGCGCTTTTGGGGATAATACTTGCATCGTTTTTTGGTCAGAGAATCATACGATTTGTGCAGAAGTGTTTTGTAATAGGCCCTAGTGATGGTTTCATCTTTCTGTATGTTATGATGACTCCCCCACAGTCCTTAAAAAAGACTATGACAATTATTGCTGACTTTTGCTTCTTCACCTTCTTGGAGGGAAGTAAATATATCACTGAGCTTCCACTTTTTGCACATCCTTTTGGTTACTACACGAATTAAATTATAACGAAAATAAATAAATAATAATAATAAACGTTTGAAAACTATGTCAATTTTTAAAAATTATGCATACTTGTTACTCTTATTGGTAAACTAATTTAAATTTTTGCAAAGCTAGCAGTGAAATTTATGTGTCGAGGAGGCATGAAGACGAAAAACAGTTTCTTAAAATTGGCCTTTAATAATCAATCATAAAGTCACTCTGCTCGTTACTGGAGCGATAAAAACAAGAAGTTCAAAATCAACATTACCAGAGACATCCGATTCGAACCGTCTTCTAATATTATAAAATTAATTTCTAATCTAAAATGGTGATGCAACCTGCAGTTGCATTGCCAACCAGTTGTTCTCTCCCTCTGAGTTAAACCACTCACATACTTCTTATATTTCCGTTTCTCCTTCCTTTTTCGAAAAACTAACATGAGCCGAGTTTAAATATTAGCTCGATTTGCATGGCAGTTGCAGCCAACCTCAAATCACGAAACTCAAAAAAGATCGGGTTCGAATCGGTGTGCTTACTTTCATTGAGATCATGGAACGGGATTGGAAAAACAACACAAGCAGATCATAAAAATTTGGATCCGACTTTTTAAATGTCTAACAATCGGCCCCCTTTTTTCCAATCTCGCACCATTAGCTCTTACAAATCAGTAAACTAATTTTAATCTATAATCACATGTTATACAATTTAACACAAAAAATACATTTTATTCACAATCTTTATTGTAATAAACAAACTAATATTTTAATCTTAAAGAAACAAAGTCTTATTCTCTAAAAAGAAATAATTTTCTACAAAATTCTAACAATTTTTACCTTTACCATGGGTTTGGTAAAAATGTCCGCCAAATTATTTTTGGTACCTATATATTTAATTTGGAAAACCTTGTCGTATATCAAATTCCTTAAAAATGATAACGAACATCGATATGTTTTGTTCTATAATTTTCTACCGGTGACTTTGAAAAACTTATAGCAGTTTGATTATCACAAAACATTACATTTTGACTTAATTCCAAATTTAAACTTTTATTATTAATTACATTCTTTAGCCAAATGAATTCCTTAGCTGCTTCTGTTAAACTAACATACTCAGCTTCCATGGTCGACAGACTAACGGATTTTGCTTGAAAGTTCGCGATGAAATTGGAGTTTCGTCTATAAAAGTTATGAACCCTCCCATTGACACTCGATCATCCCTATTTGTAGCAAAACCTGAGTCTGAATAACATCTTAGTTTTAATGATTTAACTTTTGAAAGTTCTTATTTGTATTCTTGAAATACCTCGTCAAATGACTCACCTCGTAATTGTGTGTTACCTCGCGCAACTATAAGCGGGCCTTGTATCTAACAATTTTATTATTTTCATCATATTTAATGGTATAAACCCAACGATTTTCTAAAATTTTTATATTATCCGGATGATCAACTAAATCCCAAACTTTACGTTCCTTCATTACGTTAATTTCTTTATCCATTGCATCATGCCATTTTCGCACGCATATCGAATTTTTTTCTAATTTGTTTTGGCTCACCAGCGTATGCCAAACATCCAAAAGGTTTTAGATGCAATACCGATGGTTTTCTACCTGAATATTTTTCGAAAGGCGTTTTGTTACTGTCTTTGTGACAAATTCGATTCCACGCATAAGTGAAACAAAGTAATACTTCTCCCAAAACTTATGGGGAACTTCACTAGACTTAAGCAACGTTTTGATGCCATCTAGAGCGGTTAAATTGAATCTCTCCGCGACCCCATTCATTTCTGGCGTATATGAATTTGTTACCTCATGCTTTATACCCAGTTCTGTCAAGAAATTATCCATATCTTTATTACAAAATTCTAGTCCGCCATCAGTTCTAACTGCTATTACCTTTTTACTTAGAAAACGTTCTGCTCGTTTCTGAAATCTTGTAAACGTATGAAATACGTCAGATTTATTTCGGATGGGAAATACAGTCACCTTTCTTGAATAATCGTCAATTATACTCAAGAAATATTTATTACCGCCTTGGCTTTCAGTTGGCATTGGACCACAGAGGTCCATATGCAACAATTCCAATGGACGTTTTGATCTTACGGCCCCCGTCTTTTGAATGAAACTCTCTTGGACTTTGCTAATTTACACGGTATACAATGAGTCTTACCATTATCATTTAAGCGTGGGAGACCTTTTACACTATCATTTTTACTAGTTTTTACCAAGTAATCGTTATTAACATGACAAAGCGTTGATGCCATATTTCTATTGATCCGTTTTTTGTTTTAGCGGTTACATCACTAAAAAAACTAATTTCTTTACTCTTTGGTATAATATAATGATCTGGCTTAAAAAAAAATACAAATTTTCATGGCGTGTCGCCGAGAACAATTTTATCCAGTCTTTATTAAAAACATTAATTTTACCTTGAGTACCCACAAAATGCGCACCTTTACTTTCTAATCTGGAACCGGATAATAAATTTCTCCTCAACTTAGGATTAAATAATACATCAGTCAAAGTTATTTCATGAAAACTCCCCTTATATTTTACCCGAAATCTAAGTGTACCGATTCCTTCTACGGGACAACTTTTATCCTCCGTTGCAACGACATTTTCATGTTAGTTATCGGTTTAAGATCTAGAAATAAACTCTTGTCATTACAAAAATGACTCGTGGCAGCAGTATCTATTACCCAAACACCTTTATCAAACTCTGTGTTAAAAGTTTCATTTACAGTTGGAGGAGATTTTTGTAGAGACTTTTTCTCTTTACAGTTTATTTTTAAGATGTCCGTAGTTATTACATACATAACACGGACCTATAGTCTTAATAGATTGTTTAACATTTTTAATAGTTTTACAGTTAAATACCTTACCACTTTTCTTTTGGTAATCATTCTTGCCATTTGGATTTCCATGAGCTGCAGCCGTAAGGTAACGTCTTCGACTTCTTCAAAGTGAAACTGCTCAAGTAAGCATTCTCCGCTTTCTCCAAATCTTGTTTCATCAACTGAAGACGATTGGCTTCTAATATCAGCTCTGCTTCAATTTTGACAACTCTGAAGTCCTCTTCTTTCCATCTGTAGATTTGTTGCACGGTAGACTGAATTCCTGAGGAAGCCACCTTATTAATTGAAATCCTATGTACAGGTCGTCCAATTTATGACCCGCTTCTTGTAGTCTGGTTGCCGCTGTCTTTACACGAGATATGAAGATTCCAACATCTTCCCCTGGTTGGTATTTTGTTCCAAAAAATTGATCTAATAGTTGAATTACCCTTGCTCTTGTGACTGGTTCGAAGTGATCTTTTAATATCTTCCATGCCGCTACTCCGTCAGTTGTTTCCGTTATCAGATTTTTCAAATCTGAACTGATGTTAGTATAGATCAACGTATAACATCTATCCTTACGAAGTTGTAAATCTAATTTTTCCTTGTATGTTGCCTCTTCATCAGGTTGCTCTGGCTTGGTCTGTATTATAAACTGCCAGCAACCATAATGCATTAAGAGTACTTGCATATCATGCTTCCACGTGTTCCAGTTATTTGGAGTCAACACTGACATCTTGTTGTTAAACTCCATACCTGTTACTCGATTTAGCGTACTAGCAACAGAGTTCATAAAAAATAGTTCTAGACTGGAACAGTATTTAAATAGACAAAGTTCATGGCCTGGTTCAACTGCTTAGCCTGCCTCGACACAGTACATGGACTGGGCCCATAACCAAATTTGTTACTCTTATTGGTAAACTAATTTAAATTTTTGCAAAGCTAGCAGTGAAATTTATGTGTCGAGGAGGCATGAAGACGAGAAACAGTTTCTTAAAATTGGCCTTTAATAATCAATCATAAAGTCACTCTGCTCGTTACTGGAGCGATAAAAACAAGAAGTTCAAAAATCAACATTACCAGAGACATCCGATTCGAACCGTCTTCTAATATTATAAAATTAATTTCTAATCTAAAATGGTGATGCAACCTGCAGTTGCATTGCCAACCAGTTGTTCTCTCCCCTCTGAGTTAAACCACTCACATACTTCTTATATTTCCGTTTCTCCTTCCTTTTTCGAAAAACTAACATGAGCCGAGTTTAAATATTAGCTCGATTTGCATGGCAGTTGCAGCCAACCTCAAATCACGAAACTCAAAAAGATCGGGTTCGAATCGGTGTGCTTACTTTCATTGAGATCATGGAACGGGATTGGAAAAACAACACAAGCAGATCATAAAAATTTGGATCCGACTTTTAAATGTCTAACAGTTTTAAAGACTTTTACTCTCTTCCTTTTTAATGTATACTTTTGTAGCTTTGATAAAAGAAATTTATTTTAATATTGTTTGAGCGAAAAAGAGTATAAAATTTTACTTTTAAGTATAAAATTTTACTTTTAATATCATCTATGCTAACGATTTTTTTTAATGAATAAATGTTGTAGAGAAAATATCTTCTAACGAACAAAATATCTTCTGACGTTATCATTTAACTTTATCTATTTTTCTTTCTTGTTCCAATTTGTTGATTTCTAGAGAACGCGAAAACGGATATTATCTAGAAAATTACATCAAAAATAGCAGATGGGAGGTTATCTTAAATTACGGGATAAAAAAAAACTCGATTCGGTAAAAACAAACAAAATTTGAAGTGATTTTTTATAGGTATAAATTGTATACATTGTACACAGTACCGGTTGATTCAAAAATAATGTGATCAATTTCAGAGTATCATAAATTTTTTTTGAATTAAGTTATTTATACATGAAATTTTCAACATGGTTTCCTTTAGCATAGTATATTTTTAAGTCAAGCCAAAAGAGCCTTTTCGACAATTTTTGAGGGTATTTTTCTTCTTCCATTGCTTTTTGAAGCCCTTGAAGTGTTCATACTTTACGTTTATTTAGTCGTTCTTTTAAGTATCACCATAAAAATAAAGGCAAGGAACGCAGTCAAGGGAGGGTTATAATCATTTATCAGAAAGAAAAAAATTTAGTTTTTTTTCTTTCAACCATTTTATAGTTGATTTTACTGTATGACTTAGTGCAGAATCTTGGTGAAAAACAAAATTTTCTTGAGAGTGAAGACGTTTACTTTCTCTAATCAAGTGCTTAAAAACTTTATTCTGATAGTATTAAGCATCAATTTTAGCCTTTGGTTCTACAAAAAATAGTTTCGTTAAATCTTGAGATGACATTCCCATGCATACTATAACACCTGACGGCCAACTTAACTTTTGCAAAACAGCAGCGTCTTTGCGACTCTTTTCGAGTGAAATATATAGTATCTTCCTTTTGCTAGTTGTGAATGACAGATCAAACAGTGCTTCATCCAAAATTATCCATGTTTTGTATCTACCTTTGTGTAACTTTAATTACAAAGGTCAATAATGCTTTCTTCCGTTTTTTGCGGTCTTTGATGGTAGACTGGTTTTTTCACTTTTCTCTAACCAATTTTCTTTATCTGACGACAAATTGTCGATTGCGATACCTATAGTTTCTTTGATAAAGTTCCTTGACGCAGAGGATTTTCTACAACCATAAGACTTTTTAGCTTCTTTTTCACCAAGAACGTTTTTTTTTCCACATTTTTTTCCTGGAGCTTTTGATTGTCAGCCAAATTATTTTTTTTTAAAGTTTACATAGTAATCCGTTATAAAAAAGTCTTTTCTGATTTTTAAATGCTTTATTTGTAACAGAATTTGAGCAACCATCCTTCAAAAGCTTTAAAACTTCATCTCAGGTTTGAGGGTCTAATTTCGGAGCCATAATTTACTTCCACTAATAAAAATAGTTTATTGATAATTAAATCTTTCACTTTTAAAATATGATTACCAGTAAAGAGATTAAAATTTTCCATAAATAGTTATATGCTTTTGAAATTGGTCACACTAATTTTGAACCAATCTGTATTTGAATAGATTTATTATTTAGATGTTCGTGCTACAGCACAGAAAGTACTGATGTAATTAACTGCCATTTAAATAGCAAAAGTATATAAATGAAATATATGAACAAAGGTGTAGTGGTTCATAAAGTTAATGACAGTTATGTAATTCTTTCAGTGGCATAAAGGTTGTTGCCTTTGGCGTCTTGGAAGCCGTTACCCTTAGCAATTCTGCGCCAAATGTGATGGCAGTTTTTGATGAAATAATTATTATGATTTTTTAAGCATCTGTTTAAAAGGTAATTATGTAACGGAACTTACTGTGTGCTGTTGACACTGAGAAATATTACAATGTAGTATTATATGCACTGACGTAGCTAGTTCTGAGTGGGCCCTGTATCAAAATTCCTTTGTGGCCCTTTCTTAGATATGAGAAACCTGTTCGTGGGACTGTAGTTACACTTTAGGGTCCCTGTAACTTTTGGGGGTCCCGTATCATTGATACGGTGGTAGCTACGCCCTTGATTATATGTCTTATTTGTATTTGTTTTAAAGAAATGTGTTCGAGTGAGGCTTGGTGGAAGTGTTGTGTCTCGACCAACCGCATAATGCTCTTTATGACCAAATATACCCTCGTTTTTTCTTGAAGTGAGAAAATAAGTCTATTCAGTTCACTCCAGTTCAAAACGATCGATAGAACCCAATGAAATGATATTAAGTGAAATAACTACAGCAGTTAAGCAAAATGTTATTTAGAATTTCCGCTTTCCTAACACAAACTGGAATCCTTTTACCGATATGAGAAATCAAAAAGCGAAACAAAGGATTTATATTTGATAAAAAATATCCATATCGTGGATAGCAAGAGTATGTTGGATCTCAAATTTCTTATATTGTGAAGGACCACCTGCATTCCTTTGTAGTAGACTCAGTCTGCATGAAGTCCTGTGTAGGTGATCTCGCTTGGAGTGTTGCTGCATTCCGAAAACAGTAGATCTCTTTGCCGTGAAAGATGTTACCAGGGGGAACTGCGCCGAGGTAGTTTACTATTGCACCCCCAAATCGGCTCGGACCGAGATATCTCGGATTAATCCCGTTGTAATCGATGGCCGGTACCATCCATTAGTGTGAGAGGGTCGGAAGGAAGATGAGCCATAGTCAATACAAACTCTATTTATTAACAAATTCTCAACAATCCAAGTTAAGAAATGCACCAATTGATAGCTATGAGGAGAAATAGAGAGGTAGACGAGAAACTATAGATTTAATAATAAATCGGATCACTTACACTTAGCACGTCCAGGCAATTTACCTTCTTATATTTGAAGATGATTTCAAAAGTAATCTAATTCAAACCAACCTGAATCCAAATTAAAGACAAATTGACCACACACAAATCGTCAATTTTAATATTAATCCAATTATCTACGAAGCGCGCTCATCTAACTTTATGTTAATTACTACTTACAATCCTGTTAGCTTCTAACCTCTTTCTCCTATCGAGCTTAGAAATTAATCTTTATATACAAGCCTTGATTTGCATAATCATGTCTTCTTCTTTGGAGGAAAGTTTTCAATAGAATAATATTTAAAGACGCATTATTCCTTAAGAGGATTAGTTGGAACAACGCGAATAGACCCGTTACACCGTGAAAAAGCTGTCCGGAATTTAGACTTGTGGTAGGTTATGACTGCCTTGCGGACTACTTCCAATGTATAGCTATTTTTGAGAGTCCAAATTGCTCACTCTGTAAGAAAGACGAGACCATGAAAAGGGACGTCTTAAGAACTCTTGACGCCCCGGGCCTAGAGATATCTTACGACTTTTTGTGACCTTGGACCCCTATGTAAAAGTAGACCCTATCTGTGACTTATATATTGTCACAGATGCATTGTGTAGTACTCGTACAAACGGTTATCTGAAGCAAATAAATGTGCATGACTGACAATCTCACACACCTAGGCATAAATCTACAGACACATCTACCGACTACCACATTTCGATTAAATGAGTAATGATGGCTTATGGTTGCAGGCCTATGCCTAGACATGGACAACGGTCTCCACCTAATAATGCAGTCTTGCTACTTTTGCCAGTTGTTGTTCGAAATTCCCCTGTCTTTTTTGAAGAATATGTCCGGGAATAACATTCTACCATTAAAATTATTAAAATCATGACCTCACTGAGGATAAGTCGGGAACTAAACGAGCCCCCCCCCCTTAGGCCGAGGGTCTGAGCCCAGGCCCAGTTGGCCAATGCCTTAAGGTATCCATGGTCATGGACAGGAACACTTGTTGGGATGCTCAGCTCTGCTTGGAAACTCCGAGGTGAAAAGATTTTGGAGTATTTGATATCTTCTGATGGGACATTGACTTTTTTTATCTTGCTTGTTTTTGTGTATGTTTCTTGTTTCTTGTCTTATTGTAAGGGTTTGTCGGTTTCTTACGCCATTGGAAATAAAAAAAATTGATAAAGGTGTTCTTCAAATTTTATCCATATGGCTGCAGATATTTAAATTGATTGAGTTTACAAGTTATAAAGAAAGAAAATTAATAGGCCTACCTCATACGTGATAGAACAATCAATAGAAATCGAATTAAAATTACATTTATTTTGAGAGGTTCGAACTTCGTTAAGAAATGTTTTTGATGCATTGATATTTTTCACTTATGCAGTGACATCTCTTTTTAATCATCAAAAAACGATAAGTGCTTTGTTCGGTGATTTCAGATAAAAAGAAGAAAAAGAAAAAAAAAAGGATTTGCTTTCAATCCTGATGGATTTGTGTGTGCGCGCGTGTGTGTGTGTGAATAAATATTTATATAAAATCAAGATTCTCTCTCTCTCACATAAGTGAAAAATATTATTTCCAATATCTTGTGTTTGTTTACAGTGGTTGCGCAAAAGTACACAACATCAAATAAAAACTAGGCTTTATCGGCAATAATCTTAATTGATTAATATCTTATCTGAAAGTCTTGGACTTTTAGTTCGACGCTAACGTAGGTGATCATAAAAGATTAGAAATAAAAAAAATTATATAACTTAAAAAATATCAAATCAAGTACATTCTATTTTGAATAGTGTGAAAGAATTAATCAAAGGAGAAAAGAAACTAGCTCACTTACTTACTCTCCACGATATCTCTCTTAATTATTAAACTTACACATGTGAAATATGGTCAGCACGTTCTTTTTTTGTTGAGTGGAGATCCGCTAAGAACGGATTTTGCAAAAATCGACTCCCAAGAAGGGGTTAAAAGGCCGTTGTAGATAAAAATTTCCTTTTTTGAATTATTAGACCTGCAGGCTTGAAATTTGGCAAACATGTTTCTTTCATTGAGTGTAGATCCGCTAAAATAGGATTAGGGAATCGACCCCCGAGAGGGGTTACGGGGACGTAAACTATAAATAGACTTTCATTTTAGAAATTCAAGTCTTTTTTTAAATTAAGGGGACATGGTACGATTTACGCAAAAAATTTTAATTTACGGATTTTCAAAATTTTTTTGGTTGCTTCCTTTGTGTGTATACTATGTAAAATAGACTTTGTGCTCAAAATCTCATAAAAAACTAGTCATTTAGTTTTTTAAGGAAAAAAACTTAAAATTTGGGAAGTAATTTTAAAAGGCTACTCCTCCAACAAAAATTTACGTACACGCAGGAAATTTGATTTAAAAGTACGTCAAACCATGTATAACAAAAGTTGGGTATGGGTTTTGCCATAACATGATTGCTACTCGTACAATACTTCTTTTTATGAATGCTTATTGAAAATTCCTTAAAAAATGTGTAAATTCTGAGTTCAATTATTTTTAAAAAGATAAGTATTCCTTTGACAAAAATGCATACCAACTTTTGTTACATGTACTATTAGCAATAGGTAAAACAAAATCAAAGCATTAGGCACAAGAGAAAAAAAGCCTTAGCATTTAAATGAAGACAAACTAGCTATTTTATCTTTCTGAGATAAGTTAATTTAAAGTTTTGATTTGCCTTAGGGATGTGAATAAAAACGCATGTAAAAGCTATCTTAATTCAGCGTTTTTTAAGTTTAGAGTTTTCAAATTTTGTGAGGTTATAGAAAGCATATATAGAACAATTTAGGCTAAAAAAATTAGATTTGATTTTTTGACCGATTTTTGTCAATTGAATCGTACTGTGTTAAGAGGGGAAGACTATGAAAATGTTCATCAAAACATATGAAAGCCTTACGGGAGAACTTCTATATATCAATAATTTAAAAATTATATTCATACAAGATATGAAATAACCAGCGAAGAGGGCGTGTAACGATTTGTTAAACAAAATAAGAAGGTAGACCTTTTTTAAACTCAGAATTAGATAGTATAATCCAAATATTTTTCGAAATGTAATTTTTTTTTTAAAAAAAGAAGAAAAAAAGTCAATATCAAAATTACTAAATGTCAAGAAAAAATTTCTTAAAGCTCTTTTTTTTCATGTTAAAACAAAACATAAAATAAATGTAGGAAAATCAATTTTTTTTAACTTTAAGGATAATTTTCCATGTTCGTTTCTACCCATTATTGTATTGTTAAACATATGAAACATGGATTTTGACCTTCAAGTTATAAGACGGATAGGGAAAAAAAATGCTATAATTGTAGAATACCAGATTTTGCGTGAAGAAGTCGAATAGGATCTTGGTTGATTAGAAACTGATTTTTTTATTTGATTGTTGAAATCAAGATCCAATTTGTGAATACTAATCTCAATATCCCAGTGAGAGAGAGAAAATCCTTAATTGAACTTATTTTTACAAAAAAATATAAAAGAAGGAATAGTGCCCGATTTATAAGAATGTCAAATTAAAGTCAGTAAGAATAAGTATAAATCAGACGATAATCCATTAAAGTATCTAAAATTATGTTCATAAATCAGTGAAGAATGTTACAGATAACAGCAAAAGCACCGCCCACTTTTTGTAACGTATGCCAATTCCTCAATGTTACTTGAAGTTCGTTATTTCTTCAGTCGAGGTCGTCATTGGATGGTATTTAACCAATCTAATTCGAGTCATTATTCAAGTAAGTACTTTGAATAAATTTAAAATCTCAATTTTTCAAAAGAAATCGAAGAGAGTGTTCTTTTCAGTTTTCAAGTATATTTAAATAAGTTTGTCAAAAATGTTAATGACTACGTTTTAAACTTCGATTTTGAAAAAGCTTTAAATGGATATATTTTAAATACTTATAGTCTATTAATTGAATTAGAATATACAAATATATATATATATATATATATATATATATATATATATATATATATATATATATATATAAATTGTTTTACGAATATTACTGTAAAAAAATTATTTAAATTTAATTTTTCGGCAAAAAATGTGAAGAAAGATTATAACACATTTAAAAAATATTCTCCTTTTATGAATAGCGCTTCTACAATAATAATATTTTGCTTTTATATAGCTAGGATTTCTATACTAGGGTTGAGCTTAAATTTTTGAAGTATTAAATTTAGAAGTGTATTTATTCATATTTTATTATATCAGAGTAGATAAATTTTAACAAGAAACACCCATTATTATTTCAGTTGACCATGATTGAGAAAATTAAAAGGGAATTTTTCAAAAAATTTAGCTCAACCCCGGTATAGAAGTCCCATCAATATATAGGCAAAATGTTATTACTATAAAAGCCTTTTTAATAAAAGGAGAATGTTTTAAAAATATGTCTTTCTATCTTCATTTTTTGCCTAAAAATTCTATTTGAACAATATTTTATCTAGTAATATTCGTAAAACAATTTTATATATGTATATTCTAATTCAAATGACACAAAATATCAAATCAATTATTCATTTACGCGCTTTTACGAAATCACGTTTTCGAACCCTCGCCAAGTTGTCGTTGTAGGCGACAACACACATGATAGACACATAAAAAAATATTATAAATGTTAATTCTCATTGGTTCTTCATCTATTTTTTGTGTATTATGAAAAAGATGTTACTGAAAAGAAAAGACTGCGACTTGTTTTGAAATGTGGTAGTAAAAGGGTACCATCTGGAATATTCTATTTGGCTTCTGTTGCATCATTTTTGGCGACTTTATCCCTTGCGCCGGTAAAACGGAAAAGTACCAAAAATTGTTTACTCCTTGAAATATTGCTAATTTGAAAGATGATGTATAATAAATAAAAAAAACATGTCACAAGCACACGTATTTCTACTAATAATAGGGCTATTTTTTATATGAAAAATGAATATTCCGATTTTTTTTTGTTTGTTTGAAGGCAGTGAAAAAATTCTTTATATCATTTATTCGAACAAAATACATGGTATCCATTTTCACATGGCTTAAAACTTTGCTTAAACGATTTATCAGTACGAAATTTTTAAAAATAAATTCATTTATTTATGTTTATATAATATTTTTCGCAAGAAATAAATTCACATCAGTTAATATACTTGTTTTATTGCAGATTCTTCAAACTGAATTGCCTGAAAGAGCTATTCATCATCTATGGGATACGGGTACACTTAGGGAAATTCTAAACTTTTCAAAAAACGTAAGCAGCTTTATATAATCGCTTTTCTTTTAACAATGTATCTATTCAATAAAATTAATTAATACCACTTAATTCTGGAATATTTTTTTAAAATGATTTGCAGAAGAGAAAATAAAATACAAAAATTTATTTATAATTAAGTACTACGTAATAATTTTAATTGATTCCTTTTGGCTCAGTTTTCTAGTAAAAATGAGGATGTATTTGTCTTTTATAAAAATTGGTATTTAATTTGAGTTGATTGAATATTGGAATCACTTTAATATATATATATATATAATCGTGTTTATTTTCCTTATATTCTGCACTTCTTTAAACAAATTTTTAAAGACAGTTTTATGTTTTATACTTATAGCGCATTGATTGTTTTACAAATAAATGGAAAAATCAAGAAATAGAAACAAACAAAAAACATATTTCGAAATGAAGTACAATTTAAAGTTAAAATAAACTGTAAAACCTAATTTTAAATGTGTTTCTTATATAATTCCAATATTTTAATCCATGAGTTTACTTTTAATTTTACCGATTGTTTTGCCTTTTTAGCACAGGCTACAACATGTCTAAAATTACCAGTAAATTTAAATTATTTTATGTTATTGAAATGATTTAAACGGTAATCATTTGGATACTGCAGTCATATGACCTCCCCGCATCATTAGGTTACGTATTAAGCACAAACTTATTTAGAAGATTCAGGAACAAAGTCGAGTGCCAGTTTATCTGGGTGGTTGGGGCCTGGAAGGGCTCGGATAAGCTGGACTTAATCAGATTTTCTGGTTATAAATTTCGACCCATCAGTACCAAGGGGGCCTGTAGATCTTCTGCGCCCAGGGCCCGAAATGAGCTTAAATCGGCACTGAATCTACTAGTGTTCTATAAGGAAGAAAAATAGCTTAAAAATAAAACTAAAGATAATAATCGTACTAAATAATAACATACTTAAATACTAAACTAGTTACCAAAGCCAAATATTAAATAATTTTTTTTGGACATATCTATCCCAGAAAATTAAATACATAAGTAAAATAGTAAATTTATTAAGAAGACGAAATAAAACACAGAACTACAACATATGCATATAATGTACGGTTAAGATGTTCCATTCTTTGATGCATATTTGTGTTTCAAATTTAATAAATTAAGTTTTGATCATGGACTATTTTTGTACATTATTCTCTTTACAGTCCATGCGATATATAATTTTCAACAGCATGAAATCTATGTATTATATCAAATGGATTTCGCAAAATTTTAACGAGATTACATATGAATCCTTTTCTTTTTTCAGAATGGAAATCCAGTAAAAGCACAAAAATTGGCACAGTATTTGTATGCATACTTAGGATTACATATTTACACTGTGAGTGTTTTATTTTCTTTTTATGGTTTTCTCTGTAGAAGGTTAGAATAAAAATGCGACTTTTTTTTTGTATTTTGTCCAATATTAAACTCATCTTAAAAGGTTACCCAGTAGATTCTCTGGCGCTGTTACTTCAATCCACTTCCGATTCTCCAGCGATTAAAAAACCCGTTTCTAGTATAAAAACTTAATTAGCTATTTTTAATCAAGAAACTTATTCTTCAAAATTTTCGGAGATATAATAAAAAGAGACTGTTTTGCAGAAAACTGAAGATAATCAACCATTGGTGAGGGAAATGAGATGAAAATTGAAATTAAAACTTAGTATTTAAGATATCCTACTACCCTAAAATCATGGGTTTTTTTAAAAATTGACAAATTTTGTTTATGATTTAATTTTATAGGCAATCATATTAGCTTAATAAAAATACCAAGTTTTTCATTTTCCATTCACTAGAAAAAAAATTACAAGTGTTTTAGTAAAAGCAGAATCCATAACTTTACACAAGATGTCAAACTTTAAAATGCGTTTTCCTCGAAATGTGTTTTTTGCGAAAAGTTCAAACGGGGACAGCGATTGCTCAAAAAGTTTTGAAAATAATTTTGCTGAAACTTTTTGTGTATGTTCTGTATAACAGTAGAAGTGTTTTGACCTTCAGATTTATCAATCACTGTTTTATTTCGAAATTTACAGTCCTTTATGTGAATATAATCACTGTCTTTTTTAAGCCATTTCATATAATCCCTAAGATAAGGTGCTCTAGTTTTAGTAAAAATTAAAATATCTCTTATCCTGAAGATCATTTCAAACATGAATAATAAAGTAACACATCAAAATTGAAAAACTGAGAACTTTCTCATAAAATTTTTATACAGAGTTTAAAATTACCCCGTTTAGGTAATTTTTCGTACATTTTTATCAGTTTTTTCCCATTATAATAATAATAATTTTTTTCCTTAAAATATACTAAATAAATCTAAAAATCACAAAAAATCCCCAGATTTCTATTTTTTCAAAAAAAAAAAAAGTTGTCGCAAGTAGTCGGATATCTTATGTTTATTTTTAGTTTGTTTTTTTTTTGTTTCATCGACGGACCAGCCACGCTTATTTCTTTTTTACTTTTTTTATTTAACCACACAACATGTATCACACAACATATATATGCTATTTACAAGCGCAGCAAATTTTAAGTAATTTTTATTGTGAGCTTCGAGTATTAGAGTCCTATATTAATGCTCACGTCTGAGTATTAAAGAGAAATTTTCTCGTCTATCTCGTTCCACAGAAAGTTCTCAACTGCCGGCACAGCGCGGCAAGGAAGAATATTTACATTTGTGCGCATGACGTTGGCGCGCATGCGCCAACATCCCGCCCGGCCTTGCCATGTTCACATGCAAGAACTTACAAATATCATAATTAGCACAATACATATAAATTTAGCACATAATTAATTACAACAATTTAAATGTAATAATAAAGTTAAATCAACAATTTTACACAAATGAAATATAATATAGCAATACATATACACACAATTTACTTAGTATCAATTGGGAGAACAGCTATTTTACTAATAGCTCTTTTAAATTCTCCTGACTGAGTTTTAACCTTGACAACTCTCACTTTTCCATCTGACCCATGATATACTTCTAACATTCGACCTAAAGGCCAAGTATTTATAGGTAAGAAATCCTCTTTGATTAAAACCATTTGACCAATCATTAGATCATTTTTTTCAGTTATCCATTTCGATCTAGCTTGCAGTGTATTCAAATAATCAGATTTCCATTTTTTCCATGTGCGTTGCACAACCTTGGTAATCTTTTCCCATCGACTGAGACGATTTTCATTTATATCTATTAAATTTGGCTCAGGTATTGATGTTATAGGTCTCCCTATCAAAAAGTGACCAGGGGTCAAAACATCGAAGTTATCTGCGTCGCTACTGAGGGGAGTCAGTGGACGCGAATTTAATATTCCCTCTACCTGAATCATAATAGTTTCAAATTCTTTAAAGGTAAAGTGAAGATTTCCTATCGCTCTTTTAAGATGGTGCTTCACAGATTTTACACCTGCCTCCCAAAGACCTCCAAAGTGAGGGGACTTGGGAGGTATAAATTTCCAATCAATATTTTCTGACACGAAATATTTAGCTAAATTTTCATCCGGAAAATTAATTGATTCATGAAATTTCTTTAATATGGAGTTTGCTCCCACGAAATTAGTAGCGTTATCTGTGTAAATTTTGGAGCATTTACCCCGTCTACTAGTAAAACGTTTAAGCATTGCTATCAAAGCATCGGAAGTGAGATCCGATAATAACTCGAGATGGATAGCCTTCGTAGAAAAACATATGCAAACGCAAATGTACACTTTATTTAGAGTTCCCTTTCTCTGATTTTTATATTTAACTATATAAAAAAGGACCGCATAAATCAAGTCCAGCAATAGTAAATGGGCTCGATATGTTTACTCTTTCACTGGGCAAATTACCCATAATTTGTGAAGAGAGAATGGGTCTGCTTTTGAAGCATGTCACACATTGATGAACGGTTTTATGAGCGATGCTACGACCGCTCAAAGGCCAAAATTTTTGTCGTACAGCATTTAACAATCCCTGTGGGCCAACGTAAAAGAGTCTTGTATGCAAGCTGTTAAAATAAAGTTTACTTAATTTTGAACCTTTTGGTAAAATCGCAGGATGCTTATGTAGATAGGGCACAAAAGCATTTTCTAATCTTCCACCTACGCGAACTATTCCTTCCCCATCTACAAATGGAAATAAATTCGAAATACTACTTGGAATTTCTTTTTTATCAAACAAGGATCTTTGGGCATGCTTAATCAATTTAATTTCTGACTCCTTGAATTCGGCTACAGTTAGAGGTCCAACCTTTTTGGACTCATTCCTACAGTTGTAGTTGAATCTGAAAATATAAGACAAAATATTAATAACTTTGAAATAATTATTAGAAAGTTCTAAAAGTTCGTCAAGGATGCTAGAGGAATCACTATTCAGCAAGACAGTCTCTTCACTTCTGTCAGCTTCAAGCAATTTTTCTTTCTGGAACTACAGTCTCTTTCTCATGTTCGGTGAGGTAGTCTAACTCAGGAACCACTTGCTGAAAGTTTTTAGGAAATTCAGAATTGGACAAAAATTCTGCACCTGTCCACCACCTGGAATTTGACACCAGACAGTCAGCGCTCAGTCCACGAGAGAGGAAGTCTGCTGGGTTTTTTCCTTACCAGCACAATGGTACCATGAGTGGGGATCTGTTAGGCTGGTTATTTCGTTGACTCGGTTAGCAACAAATTGCTTCCATCGGGTCTTGTTACCCTTTATCCAAAACAGAACTATTTTGGAATCAGTCCAGTGATATTGTAAACAGGATCTTTTAAGATTCACGATCTTTTTCACCTTAGATGCCAGACGAGCAGCGACTAGAGCTTCAAGTAATTCCAGTCTGGGCAGGGATACACAGTTTAATGGTGCTACACGGCTTTTTGAAGTCACAAGTTTAACAGAAATTCCATTAGTTGAAAGATATGGATGAAATGAATTATTTATTGATTTTTATGTACGAGAGTTGTTAAAACTTGTTTTAAATAACGCTACTAAAAAAAACAAGATTCTTTAAGTGGTTTGTATAATAAACTTTCTACTCAACTTCGGGCTTTAAGTAGTTTAGGTATAACCACGGATCAGTGCGGAATAATATTATATCCGTTAGTCGAAAGTGCGTTACCGACCCATATATTGCGTTCATTTGAAAGACAAAGAAAAAATAATGAGACTGCAACACTTGATTCTATCGTTTCGTTTCTAAAAAGGGAAATGCAATCAGAAGAAAAAATAAAATTAAGTAGATCGGACATATTTCCCTATCAGCGCGAATGCAAGCAGTTGGCAGTGAGCCAACGCTCACTCCCGTCTGCTAATGAATTATTCATTAATGAACCAAACGAAATATGTGTGTTATGTTTAAAGAATCATCCGGTTCGCTTTTGTAAAAGGGCGTTTTTTATTCCATTAGAAGAAAAGATTGCAATAATAAAAAGGAAAGGATTATGCCGAATTTGTTTGGCTAAAGGTCATCTTGCTTCTAGATATCGATCTCAAATAACTTGTCAGTTGTGTTCTAAAAGACATGTAAAGTTCATGTGCCCAAATATTGAATGTAATAAGTCTGATTCTCTCAAACAAGATGTGCATGATAAAAATATTAATGAAAACACAGTTGATTCGTTACATTCTCGTGCAACGAATGAAGTTATATTACAAACTCTTGTTGTAAATGAACATGGCATCAAGAGAGAGCGTAAAGCTAGGGCTATCATCGATACCGGATCACAAAAATCGTATATTTTGAGATCTACAGCTGAAGAGTTGGGTTTTAATTTGCAGAGGGAAGAGGAATTTCGCCATTCCTTATTTGTCGGAACTAAAACAAGGATGTATAAATAAACACAAGCGTTATAAAATCTACTTGAGTAGTCTTGATGGTAACTATATTTGTAAATTGGATGCTTTAGATCATGATGTCATCTGTAATGACATTTCTAGTGCAAAAAAAATGGTTCTTGGATACATGAATTGAAAACTAAAAACATATTCTTAACAGATATTCAAGAAAACACAGGTCCCATTGAGGTACTTTTGGGTGCAGACGTAGCCGGTAAATTAATTACTGGTCGACGAGAAGAATTAAAGACAGGCTTAGTAGCATTAGAAACCAAGTTAGGTTGGACTTAAATGGGTAAAGTACCCCGATATACCGACAAAAAGGATACAAGTATGAATATTGTAACTATGTTATCTCAAGAAGATATTCCTGTCTCTTCACTGTGGGATCTAGAAATGCTTGGTATACGGGATACTATTGAGCAAAATTCAAGAGAGGAAAAGGAAAACGCGGTTATGTCTCACTTTCTAGAAACAGTCCGGCAAAAGGAAGATGGCAGATACGAGGTCCATATGCCTTGGAAAGTGGATCGAGCCTTTCTAACAGACAATTATGAGTTGTGCTTAAAAAGACTTGAATCTACCACCAGGACGTTGGAAAAGATCGGTTTTAGAGAAAAATATCATGAAGTCTTTAGAGAATGGTTAGCGGAAGGAGTTATTGAGGAAATTCCTGGAAAGGAGTTACCTGTTCGTACCCATTACCTTCCACACCGACCTGTCATCAAGGAAACATCCGCCACATCTTCAATGAAGATAAGACCGGTCTTCGACGCTTCTGCTAAGATCAATAACCATCCGTCGTTAAACGACTGTTTAGAGACTGGAAACAATTTAATTGAATCAGTTCCTGCTATTTTGGATAGATTTAGACTGAAACCGATCGGTGTAATTTCAGACATCAGAAGAGCTTTTCTCCAAATATCTTTACATTAAAAAGATCGAGACTTCGTAAGATTTCTTTGGTATGACAATGAGGGTAATATACGAACTTACAGGCATGCTCGAGTTGCTTTTGGAGTCACCAGCAGTCCTTTTCTCTTAATGGCGGTTATTAATTACCATTTATTAAAATAATCAGTAAAAGAACGTTACTCTGAAGAATTTCTCTAAAAATTACAAGATAGTTTTTATGTCGATAATTGCGTAACTAGTGCACAAAATAATGCCGAACTTAGAATATTCGTCGAATCTGCAACTAATGTAATGAAAGAAGGAATGTTTGATCTCAGAGGATGGGAAAGTTCCGCCATTCCTTCAGAAAGTACGACATCACTAGTATTAGGACTGATTTGGGACAAAAATTCTGATACTTTAGAAATAGATTCAGAATCTTTGAAATTTGATGAAAAAGAAAAGATAACTAAAAGGAAAATACTTTCACTGGTTAGTCGAGTATTTGATCCCATAGGTTTCTTGGCACCTGTTATGATTCAACCTAAGATTTTGCTGCAAGCCACTTGGAAAACTAAAGAAGCATGGGATGATGAAGTGAATGATGAAATAAGGAAGAAATTTTTAAAATGGGGAAAGCAGCTGAAATACTTCAAAAATATAAAAATTCCCAGATGGTTAGGCGTGATGGAGGAATCAATTTGAGTATCCATACTTTTGTCGATGCCAGTAAAACAGCTTATGCGGCATGCATTTTCTTAAGAAGTGAATCCAATACGGGCTCAGTGACCGTTCAATTACTTCAAGCCAGATCACGAATAACTCCCATGAAGACTATTACTATACCACGTCTTGAATTAATGGCCTCTACCATCGGGGCCAGGCTTTTAGTTCTGTGAAGCATGCCCTGAAAATTTCCAATATCAAGACTTACTTTTGGACCGATTCTTCTACAGTTCTTACGTGGATAATTCGTCGAGAACAGTGGTCGGTATTCGTTGCCAACAGAATAAGTGAGATTAGAAAATTGACAACTTCGGAAGATTGGTTCCATATTTCAACTGACCAGAATCCAGCAGACATTTTATCAAGAGGTTGTGGACCTAAACAACTTCAGAAACCCAAGTGGTGGCAAGGGCCAGATTGGTTAAAAAATTCGAAGGAACAGTGGCCGAAATCAGCTGTAAATATTAACGAGAAAGAAGTAGAGATAGAAAAACGAAAGTCAGTCATCTCTGCAAATAACACAGAGGTAGAATCAATTTCATCACAGTTAGCCAGAAGATTTTCTAGATTTTCAAAGATGATTAGGGTTATGGCTCGGATACTGCGTTTCCAACCAAAGGCCAAAGACTTAAGAAAATGTGCTGAACTTAAAAATGAAGAATTGTTAAATGCACAGAAGATTATTTTCCGTTTAATACAAAAGGAATGTTACTCTAATGAAGAAACACGAAAAAGTTTAAAAGGTCTTCTAATATTTGAAGATGAAGAAGGAATATTACGATTGAAGTCCAGATTGATAAATGAAGAAGAATCGAAAGATTTTATTTCTCCAATAATTCTACCATCGAAACATCTGGCAGTGAGAAGATTTATAGTGCAAGAACATCTCGTTTACAAACATGCTGGGACATTAACTCTTCTGACTATTTTACGTGAAAGATTTTGGATAGTGAAAGGAAAAAGAACTGTCCGAAGTGTTATCAAAGAATGCTTAACATGTAAAAGACAAAAGATTAAACATCTTGAGGTACCTTTTCCTCCTCTTCCAAAAGACCGAACAGAAGTAGCAGCAGTTTTTCAAGTTTCAGGTGTAGACTTGGCTGGACCTTTGTTGACTAAATCTAAGCAAAAGGCGTGGATAGTACTTTTTACTTGCGCCGTATTTAGAGCGGTTCATCTGGAACTAATAACTTCACTTAGTACCACTGACTTCGTCCAAGCTATGCGTAGGTTTATTGCCAGATGAGGACGAATTTCTGTGATGTATTCAGACAATGGTACTAATTTCACAGGTCTAAACAACGTTTTGAGACAATTAGATTGGACTACAATTGAAAGTGAATTTAGAGTCCACGAAATACGTTGGAAGTTTAATCCACCCTCTTCTCCATGGTGGGGAGGCTTCTGGGAACGTTTGATTGGAATTTTGAAGGATCTCTTAAGAAAAAATCTTGGGCGCTCCTGTTTGTCTTACGAGGAATTGCAAACTCTCGTCTGTGAGTGCGAATCGGTCATGAATAGCAGACCGTTAACCTACATATCCGAGGAACAAGAGCTGAAAACCTTGACTCCCTCAATGTTTCTTCAGGACATTCCATTAAATGATGTTCCTGATTTGGATCAAATTCAAAAGACTAATATTGTTTTGAGATGGAGATATATATTCAAAAGGTTCGCGAAAATCTAAAACAACGATTTAAAAGAGAGTATCTGGGTTTCCTTCGTTCTTCAGTTATCAAAAGAGAAGATAAAATAAATGAAGGTGACATTGTGTTAATTGGTACAGATGATAAGAAACGGCTGCATTGGCTGCTAGGAAGAGTACTGGAACTCTTTCCAGGAAAAGATGGAATAATTAGGCTTGTGAAATTGCGAACTGAAAGGGGAGACATGTTAAGACCAATCCAACGACTGTACCATTTGGAAGTAACATCAAACCACAGTTAAGAAATTTATAAACACTTAAAAAACACCTTTGAACTTTTTTTTACGTATTAGAACTTTAAGAAATTAATTTTATTCCAATATTTTGAAATATTTGTATGTACTTTTTTTTGTAATCTAAAATTGTATGCACATATTATCTTTGTTTATTTGTTTTTGAGTTTGCATCCCCAAACTCAAGGTGGGGAGTATGTTGCGCCCCTATCCAAAATCCGTGAGAGGTAAGTTTCTCTGTGAGGGAGTGGCAACAGATAGAAAAACGTTTTGTTTTGAAAGTGTAATGGATGAAAAGTGTTATGGATGAAAAGAATTTACTGTGTTTTGCTGTGTTGTTTTGATTTAAAATATATCTTGTTGATGTTCTCTTCTCATCGTTGTCGTCTATGGACCAAACCCCCTACATTATTCTCACGAACAATAGTATTAGAAACTATACCTGGCCATTAACAATCATTTAATGAGAGTTCATTATTTTGATGACTTCCAGCGTCAAATGCAATTCTTGTTTTTGATGTTAAGCGACCGTCTTTTCTTACGGCCTGATGAGGTAAATAATATAGAGGTCTTTTTAACTTGTTATCTGTAATTTCGGTTTTAACTTCTTCTATAATACCCTGTTCTGTGTAATCGTGAATGATTTCACGGTATTGCTGATATAATTCCGAATCATGACCAAATCTTCTCCATAAATTTTGGAAACGTTGTTTAGCTAGGGGATAATTATCGGACAATTCATTATAGGATTTTCTAAAGGGAAGTTGCACGATATAACGGCCTTTTTCGAATTCAACAGTTTCTTTAAAAATTTCTATAGCTTGATCCCTTTCATGAAGAACTGGATCATCTCGTGTATCCCCAAACCCTCTAAATCAAAAAATAATTTTAAAGTATCTTGAATAGAGTCATTGTTTACTAAAAAACACTGTCCTTGTTTATTAGTTTGTCTTTCTTCAAGTTTACCACACGCAATCCACCCAAATTCGCTTTCTTTGAAAAACAATTCTTCATTTACTTTATACGTATTCTATTTTAAAACCTTAAAAAATATATCAGCGCTAATCAAAGCGTGAACTTCGTTTGCTTCATAAAATGATTTGTCAGCTAACGTCAAAAACATTGGAATTTCCACATTGGAAATATCTAAACTTGAGGAGGGTGTAAATTCAGTTATTTTGTCTACAATCAAGAAATCTACTGGTTCAGCAAAACTGCTATCTTCGTTTGAAATAATCGGTGCCTTCGGTGATATTTTTGGGCATATGGCTCGCGAAGCGAGCCTCCATCCCATATCCGATAATTTGATGGGGAACGACAGTGGTCATTTCATGCTAGTGAGTAGCAGTCAGCTGATTGGTCGAGCCAATCGTTGGGGAAATTGCCTTGGTCATGATCGTTGATGAACTGGATGGAGTGCCTAGGCCTGTCGGCCTCTAACCTCCTATCAGGTAATTTTGAGATGCCTTTGACGAGTTCTACCATTGCCCAGTTTTAGGAATAAATCAGTTTAATAATGAGAAAGTTCCGTAGATTTTAAAAATTTAAGCTACTTGGATGTGAGATTAAAATAACTATTAAAAATTTAACTTTAAAAACAGTGAAAAAATCATTGAAAAATGCGAGAAAAGTGGGCGGAGTTATCCTAGCCAATCCGAGTGCAGCAAAAACTGACTATCAGAAAAGGCGGGAAAGTGATCTTGGGGGAAAAATAAATAAAGTAAATAAATTAATTGAAATCTGGATTGACCAAGATGTCTCTTGGTCTTTTTACAGAAAAGTGGGAGAAGTAGGGGGAGATTTCATTAATAGAAGCATTATCTGAGTCGTCTATATTATTGAAAAAGTTGATAGCAAGTTTTCGTATGGTCTGTCGAATAGTTGGTATATTGCAAGCTATTCTTAGATCTTTATTTCGCATATACCAATGAGCATTGCAAATTTGTCTTATTATTAAATTTTGAGCAGTTTCAAGTAAATTTATATTAGTTTTGCTGCATGTCCCCATACAGGGGAGGCATAGGTAAGTAATGGTTTCATGCTCAGAGTGTAGATAAGCAGTTTGTTATGTCTATTCAATTTAGACTTTCTGCAGATAAGGGAGTAAAGTTTACGCGTAGTATTTTTAAATTTATCTCTAATATATGTTATGTGTTGTCGGAAAGTGAGGTTTTTATCAACGATTACACCAAGATACTTGGTGTGTTGAGACCAGGTATTCTTTGATTTTGTAGAGTAATTTCAGGGGAGGTTTCCTTTTTGAAAAGAAAACCGCTTCCGTTTTGGAAGAGTTTAAAGCAATCTTCCACACGGAGAACCAGGTCTCCAGGTGAGCTAGGTGTTCATTGATATTTTCGACTAGTGTGTCGAGGTTTCTGTGTCTGCTGAGTATGGCTGTATCATCTGCATACATGCATATTATGGTATTAGAATTTTTAATAATATCATTAACGTAGAGGTTAAAGAGAGTTGGTGCCAGAATTGACCCTTGGGCCACCCCAGCGTTAATCTTTTTAAGTTGCGAGAAAGTACGATTAATTTTTACAGTGAAGGAGCGATCAGAGATATAGGAATTTAACAGGTAAATAAGAGAGGGGGCGGGATTTTATAGGTGATTAATTTAAAGAGTAGGCCAGTATGCCATACTCTATCAAAGGCTTTTTGAATATCAAGGAAGACCGCGGCCGTGCATTCATCTTTGTTGTTTCCTTCCTTAATAAATTCAACGACTCTGAGAAGTTGATGTGAGATGGAGAGACGAGGTCGGAACCCGTGCTGCTCCGGAATCAGGATATTTTCTCTTTCGAGATGGTCGTTGAGTCTGGCTAAAATCACTTTTTCAGCCAGTTTACTAAGGACAGGAAGTAGACTTATTGGTCTGTAGGATTCGGCCAAAGCCGAATTTTTATCTGGTTTTAGGATCGGAATAACAACCGCAGTCTTCCAAGTATCTTAAAGTTAGCATATTATTAATGATGTTAGTAATCTTGAAAATAGTGAGGCGTGGTAATTTTTTAAGCATTTTGTTAGTGATCCCATCTCTCCCCGGACACTTTTTGATTTTAATCTTTTTAATGATCTGAATAATTTCAGATGGGAGAGTGGGGATGATATCAGTATTGTTAATATTCGAGTCCATGTATGCATCAACAACGCTGGTGATGATCTCGTCTTTGCGTGGGTTGTGAATGTCATTAAGGTGAAATTGCTTCTCAAGCGAATGAGCAATTACTTCAGTTTTGTTTGTATCGCTGATAGCAATACCAGTGGGGCCATTAAGGGCGGAAATCGGGAGGTTTTCTTCCCACCAGAAAGCTTTCACAATTCCCCAAAGGGAATTGTCCTCAGCATTCAGGGTAGAAAGATTATCCTCCCATGCCTGTTGTCTGTAATGATAAATTTTTTCCTTTTAATAGCATTTTGTAATCTGTTTAATTCTGTTTTATGTTGTGGGTGTCTTGTATGTTGCCAGGTTTTCCTGGCTTTGTTTCGTTCCTTGAATAGCTCTTTTAGCTCACCCTGCACATACGGTTGTTCCGTGTGGTAGAAAGGACGAGAGGCACTTGCGTGCGCATTTAGGATCTCATCAGTGAGGTTGCTGACTTGGGAGTCGATCTCGTGGGTAGAATTTGCAGTCGGGAGAAAAAAGTTATCAGGATTTGCGAGTATTTTAGTGAAGATACTCCAGGTAGTATTTAATTGGGGAGGGGGATAGCAAAATTGGAAGTTCTTGGAAAGTGAAATCTGACCGGATTATGGTCAGAACTGAGTTCCGGAATGGAATCTGCAGTACAGGGCCAAATTAAATTTTTAATCAGTGCATAGTCTAGAGTGGAAGCGGAGTCCGTTCCATATCTAGTTGGGGTGGGGGGAGCAATTAGATCTAAGTTATTATTAGTTATATATCTTAGTAGATAATTACCTCTGGGGTCGCTGTAATTACAGCCCCAGAAGGTATGCTTAGCATTGTAATCACCGGCTAAAAATGCCGATTTAAAAATATTGAAAATACCGTCGAGGTCGGCTCCCAAGTTTCTGTAATTTGGACCTGGTGGGGCATAGATAGAGGCAACCAAGAAAGGTTCCTGATCTGAGGGGGTGAGCGCAACGAGAGTTGCTTCTACACCTGTAAGGGGGGGAGGGGTGGGAACATGGAAATGGGGAATCGATCTTTTAATGAGGATCGCAGTACCGCCCCAACCTCTGGTTGGACCGGTCCTGTCGTTCCTGTAACAAATATAATTCGGAATATTGAAAGAGTATTCTGGTCTCAGATGTGTTTCTTGTATCAAAAATAAATCAGGGGAGTGCTTATCAATGAAATCGTGCATCTCAACAACGCGCGATCTCACTCCGTCAGCGTTCCAGGAGAATATTGAAAGGCCGAATAAAGAATTAGACATTATTAAGATCTATTGAGGAGATTGAGGTACAGATACCTTTAAGCAGACATTGAAGTTTGTCTGTGGGGTCGGTGCATTTTGAAGATTTTTTCATCTCCGAGATAAGGTTAGGAAAAAGATCAAAGATCTTTTTCATTTCAAATATTGCCTCGGAGGAAGGAGAAATCTCCGCCCTGGCAATTGATATGGTTAAGAGTTTCCGAGTTAAAACTCTTATTTTTGTTTTTATTTTCTGAGTTGGACGTCGAGGAGTCACTTCCTCGTGCTGCCCTCTGTTGAGAATTTTGTCCAGAAGTAACTTGAGCGAAGCTCAAGCCGGGGTTATAAAAGCGGAATTGTCCTGGGTGTTATCGTTCCGTTTTTTATTTTCTTTTTGCGATTGACCCTTACCCTTTCTCGGCTTAGGGAAGAGGGACATTCAGTAGACGAGGCCATGTGGCCTTGAGCGTTGCAATTTATGCACGTCGGGTTAACTATTTTTCTTTAATCTCGCACTGGCCGGTCCTGTGGCCACCGCCACATTTAAGACAGCGCGTTTTCATGCTGCAATTTTGGCTAGCATGGTGGAAAAAATTGCAGTTATAGCACTGCGTTGGTCTAGAATTTTTGCGGAAAGGATCGAATTTAATTTGCTTGTAGAGACAACTGCGGATTTTGAAAATGTCATCGACATTTTCATCCCGAGTTATCTCTATCATGAAGATGGGGAGAGGGCTTTTGGTTTTAAATTGGCGCAGTTGCGCGACTTTTTCAATTTTGATGCCTTGATCAATAAGATCCTTTTTAATATCTTCAGGGTCAGTGGAGGCCAGGAGACCTTTAATGACCAGTTTGAGTGGTCGATTAGCGGGGGTCAGTAACGTAGTACTGAACTTGCTTATCAGTGAGGAATTTAGTGATTTCTCTATGATGGTCAGCAGATTCTGCTTGAATCTTAATATAACCTCCAATATGGGTGTTGGTGGCGGTAGGATGGGTCCGATGAATATCTTGAAGGATGAGATTGTACTCAGGAAAGAGTTTCATCATCACGGGTTTAACTTTTTAGGGGCAGCAGGGTGACATCCTCGACGTCATCATTTGCAGTGTTGAGGGCTGCAAATTTATTTTTCGTAGAAGTAATTTTGATATTCTCCTTAGGAACGGTATTACTTTTCGCCGTTTTCCGCGGGATTTTAAAATCTTCAACATCCAGTTTATTTTCGTTAACTTTAGCCGTTAACTTAGAGGGCCTGATTATAGGCTCGGCTGTTCGTTTATTATTTTTATTATATTTAAAATTATGAGCGCATAGAGGTACTGGGCAAGGTAAAAACTCAAGCATCTTACCTTCTAGGGCTTTGATCTTATCGTCCAGTCCGGCAGCTTCAGCTTCCAGTTGCTGGGAGGTCTCATTCGTAGGGCCAGGGATGCTCTTCTCAATGTTCAGCATATTTTTGATATAGTCCTTTCGTGCAGTATAAATTTTTATCTGCTTGTCTATGCTTTTTAAATTGTTGCATTTCTGCTCATCAGTAAAGTTTTGAGGATCAAATTCCTCCATTATAACGCTTTGATCGTCGGATAAGTTTTCCATTGCGTCCTACTCCTTCGAGTGACAATACTGGAATGAGCCTTGGTCTTGCGGATTTCTGTGATCATGGCGGTAACGAGATGAAGCTCTCTGATTGGGTCATGGCGGGATGTGATAGTGACTCTCATTGGCTGCTTAAATCTCTCAGGAAGAAATTTAAGATAGAGGGGGAGGGGCAAGCCCGGGTGTAGGGAATACGATAAAAATAAGAGAAAAAATTTAAAATGATAATAGAAAAAATTTTAATGAAAATAGTAAAAAATTTTAGCAATAGGTGTGCAACAAAATTGCACGGAATTAATAAATTATGGTGGATTATAGGAATCGAGAAGAATTCTTCTCGGTCTTTTTGTGGTATCATTAGGATTGTAATGAGGCATATTCAACATATTGATATTGTTTGTAGATTGTAAGGAGTTAAAGAAATTTTTGGCAATTTTTTGAATATATGATTTAAAGCTTTTAATTTTAATGGCATTCCGAATGTCGTCGTTTCTCATATATCTAGTAGCTTTTACGATCATTCGGATAGTTGAATTTTGAAGAGTATCTAAGATATTTATATTAGTTTTAGCAGCGTATCCCCACACCGGACACCCGTAGGCTAATATTGGACGCATAACGGCTGTATGTTTGAAATAATCGTTTTTAATTTCCATTTTATGTTCTGTGATAATCCATTTAAACCGGATACTGGTGTCTTTATTTTTTCCTTTTTTATTCCTAAACAATTACTCATTCTTTCTGTGAGCACACAAATATTGCTGGCGGAATCTAGTATAGCTCTCAATTTTATTTTTTAATTATTTGCTCTGCGAACATATATTTCTGCTGTTGAAAACAGAACATTTTTTTTATTTATTTGATCGGGTCATGTGTTATTACTCAACACTGATGCCGGGTTATTCGGATTAGAATTCTTGTTAACTGTTTCGCAATATTCTTTTTCATTTCCGTTAGCTAAAGGATTTTTTATTTTCGATTTATTAGAATTTCGAATACAAATCAAATAACTGTGTAAATCACCGCATTTGCATCGATATTTGGAAAGGCAATTAATTTGAATATGGTTAGATTTTAAACACAAATTACAAAGTTTGTGTTTGCGAATGAATTTTAGTCTTTCGTCAATACTGAATTTTAAAAAAGTAGGACATTTATATATTGGATGTTGTGATACAATTTTTGTTTTTATTTTCGTTAACTATAAAAGCTTTTGGCTTAGAATTGTTGGCACACGTTTTATTTGGGTTCACTTCGGCATTTCTATCAGCAGACACAGACAATAAAACGGATTCTCGTTGTTCTAAGAATTCAATAAATTCTTGAAATGTAGGGACAGTTTTGGATTTATGTGATAATTCAAAATTCTTTCTCGATTCTCTATCAAGTTTTTCAACTAGAATATTAATAAGTAAAACATTGGATAATTTATTTTGCTCATATTTAAGTACTTTTTATGCTCGTAAATTTTTTTGAACGCAATCAATCATATTTCTAATTTCTGTGGAATTTTCATTTTGTATTTTTTCAAGCTTCAAAATGTTTTGAATATGAATATTGATTATTAATCGTTCATTTTCGTATCTATTTTCTAAAAATTCATATAAGGAATTAAAATTATCAAAATTACTGCATAAATAATTAACTTCATGAGTTAAACAAGATCTGAGGTAGTATAGCTTCTGAGATTCACTCAGTAGTATGTTATTTGTGATCAGATCGTCAAATTGGATTTTAAATGAACTAAATTCTTCGTATTTTCCCGAGAACTCGGGTAAAACTAAAGGAGGTATTTTAGTTTTTATTTCGAAATTATCATTTGTTTTCATTACTGCCCCAGAACTTGATTTCTTAGAGGAATTAAGAATATAGTTTCAATTCTTACCTCTAATGACTCAAGGCGGACTTCAAGAAGATGGAGATCTTCGTCTACGGCAGTTAACTCTGCATCTTTCACATTCGGAATGGTGTAATAGTTGTTGCGAAGTTCCTCCGCGTTTTTTTGTAGTGCAATCACAGTTCTTAGCTTTACTTTTATTTCAACCGAATCGGTTTCTTCGTTGGCACTTTCAATTAACGTTTCAATTCTGCTTAGTTTACCTTCCAAGGTACTTTTTAATCCGTTTTCCTTATCCATAATGCACTGATCGCTCCGGCTCGACGGACCAGAATGTTTATTTTTAGTTTGTTGTTTTTGTTTCATCGACGGACCAGCCACGCTTATTTCTTTTTTACTTTTTTTATTTAACCACACAACATGTATCACACAACATATATGTGGCAGCCAAAGCCAAGCAGTCTTCGCGCGCAGGCGCAGCTAAGTGAAACAAAAACTGAAACTATGAGACAGTGAACCTTTAGAGAGAGAAAAGCAAGAGAGAACGAGAGAGGTGCGCGAGCAGGCGTTACCTTCTGCATATCATCGTCAAACTTATCTGTTAAAATAGCTACCTTTTTAATTAATTTTTGTTTAATTTTAAAATAAATGTGAAGTAAGACAAACGTCTTGGACCCCTTGTTGTCTCCCACAAATTATGGGGGCTCGGCCGCGATCGATAAAATTTCGATTTTGAACCAAAGTCTGGACAATGAACAAAAGCGTCCGTGAAGGAGACGCTCCGCCATTTTTCGGAAACTTCGTTCAACCTGTGTAGAGGTTTGAACTCAGCATGAATACTCCGCCTGTGTAGAGGCCGGGATTGAAAAAAAAATTTCGATTTTGATCAAAGTTTGGAACGTGAACAAAAGCCGTCCGTGGAGGAGACGCGCCGCCATTTTTCGGAAACTTCGTTCCGCCTGTGTAGAGGTTGGAACCCATCGACGAAAATCCGCCTGTGTAGAGGTTGGATCCACTCACATAAACACCTGCGAAGAGGTGTCAATTCGAACAATTTCAACTATATTACCTGCGAAGAGGTGAAATCAGTGGAATCGAAATTTTTCTTCAATTATTGGATACATCGTACGTGCGAGCAACAAGGGAGCTAGAAAAAAAAGGTAGGATCTTTCCATATTTTTTCTAAAATGTATAAAAACGCTCTTAAAGAGGATCTCATAAGAGTTGTTGAGGATCTAGACGGTACTGTGGAGAGTACGGACACCATAGCTAATCTAAAGACTAATATTGAGAACAGTAGTACATTTGAAAGTGATCCAGATTTCGTTAAAACTTTAATTCAAAACTGTATAGATGAGAGGGTATCGAAACGAAAGAGAGGTAACTTTAGAAAAACAGAAAATTGAGCTCGCAAAACTACAGTTAGGAAAAAGAAGTCGAACTTCAAAGGGCTAAAAATAAAGCATTAAGTTTAAATCCTGCAGCTAAAGTCGAAGAGAAACAGTTCGAAACTTTAAATAAGGAAACCGCAACTCATATTGGCATTCGAGAAGCAGAAGATTGGTTTGGGCCTATTGATTTAGCTAAAGAGTGCGATATTTATATTTCATCTAGAAGCGGATCACATAAAGAAATTCCTATTACTTATGGATATACCCAAGACCCCTTTAAAAATAGATCACAAAACTTTAAACCAAAGATTAAAGAGAACTATCCCCAATATCTTGAAAGAAAATAAAAATTGCTTTATATGCGGTGATTCATCTCATTGCGCAAGAGACTGTGAGAAGCGTTTTAAACCTAAAGAATCTAACGACCACATCCATTATAGAATAAACGTGAATACTTTGAAAATCGAGAGCGAAAAACAAAATAGCGATGAATTCGCAAATCTTCAATACGTAAACATTTTTTGTGGAAAATCAGCCCGTAACAGCCTTGATCGATTCAGGTTGCCAGATCCCAGTTTTAAATTCCTCACTAATTAGAGTGCAAACACCTTCCGAAGAAATAATAACATTAAGTTCATGTTTTAGCGAACAGCGAATGGTAGAGGTTAAACCCATAAATATTTCTCTTAATCAACACTCTTCCGGTCTAAGTGTTCGAACGGCAATATCACCGACCTTGACCGAAGAAATTATTATACATCCCAGTGTATATTCTGAAATAAAGAAACTAGGCCACGCAAAGAGCGATGTTTTATTAAGTGAAAGTGGATCCTCTTTGAGTGCAGATTCTGGTGTTTCTTTTCCAAATGTTTCTGTTTCAAGTGTGATAAAAAACTCTAGTTATGATTTGCCACATGTTAAAAACTTTAATACTAGAAATGATTCGAGTTCTCTAATTAAGGATTATAAATGTAATAAAATTAAGAGTACTAAGTTAAAATTGAGTATTATAAGATAAACATGTTCTGATATAGTATTGTGTAAGAAAGTAAATGGTGCCATGAAAACGAGTTCCGTGGAATTTATCTCCCGATCTCCTACCCCTTCACCTATGAATAGTAAATATCGACGGTTTGTGTTGCTCCGAAAAATCTTTGAGCCCTGGCAGTGGAAACGAAGGAAAAAGAGAAATCGTTTTGAACAGACGTCCAGAACTCTAGAGAGGAAAATATCGATGCGTTCAACCAAAGATCAACTTGTTAAAAAAGACGTTCTTATGCCTGTGAAACACAATGTTTTCCTGTGGAACCTTCCGGATGTCGAAGAGGTGCCTTCACATGATGGAGAAACTGTCTAGTTCAAAAAAATTATGATATGTTTAATCTTTGTGTATTTGTCGTATAGTCCTTGTCTGTTCCGTCTTTTTTGTATGTTTCAGATTCTCCTCTGGTCTCGATGAAAAAGGAAAAAAGGCAGACGTACCGCTGCGGACAGCGTACAGTCAGAATGGCCGATTGTGGCAGCCAAAGCCAAGCAGTCTTCGCGCGCAGGCGCAGCTAAGTGAAACAAAAACTGAAACTATGAGACAGTGAACCTTTAGAGAGAGAAAAGCAAGAGAGAACGAGAGAGGTGCGCGAGCAGGCGTGACCTTCTGCATATCATCGTAAAACTTATCTGTTAAAATAGCTACCTTTTTAATTAATTTTTGTTTAATTTTAAAATAAATGTGAAGTAAGACAAACGTCTTGGACCCCTTGTTGTCTCCCACATATATATGCTATTTACAAGCGCAGCAAATTTTAAGTAATTTTTATTGTGAGCTTCGAGTATTAGAGTCCTATATTAATGCTTACGTCTGAGTATTAAAGAGAAATTTTCTCGTCTACCTCGTTCCACAGAAAGTTCTCAACTGCCGGCATAGCGCGGCAAGGAAGAATATTTGCATTTGTGCGCATGACGTTGGCGCGCATGCGCCAACACCTTAAATCTAAATATAAACTGTATATGTTTCAATTTAAATTAAACTTCCGCTGTTCACTCTTATACAGGACATAAATCTAACTCTCCTTCAAAATCTCACCTTTTTCTCACTCTCTCCCATATAATCTCTCCTTCCATTTACTTTTGGAAGGAAATATTAAAAATGCAGATGCAGTTCACTTTATAATATTTTTGTATAAAATAACTTTGTGGAGCGGTGTACGTCAAAGATTTTAACTCATATTGTGACGGATCTTTAAGCGATCTTTTCACTAATCCTCTTGGGGAATCTTTGGGTTAGCATTCGCATTTAATTCACAGCCATCCCTCTCAAGAAGAAACCCTGATATGTAGATTAGTTCGACTATGTAAAGTTAGAGTTTTGTAATTGTAAGGAGAAGGAGCTGAGAAGCTGTTACAGTTGCCACGAAGGTGAGATAGAATAAAATTAATTTTCGCAGCTTAAGTTTAAGAGCGGTGTTTGTCACTGTATTAAATTAATGGATTGGGGATTTGTAGTCAACGATAGATTAGGTTAAATTAAATTGGCTACTTGCGCTTGTTCGCTTACGGTTTATTGCTTTTTCTCCCTATCAATCCTAGGACATTCACTTAAAGATTAATCTGTTGTTGATTAGTGTGCTTGAGTAAAATAAATATTGGTTATAATGGTAGTTTCTGGTTCTCTGCTTTTAATTCTCCCAAGACGGTGAAGGAGTAACTTCAGGGGTAAGTCGCTTACAATATCATTAACAACAACAAAAAAAAAATGGACGAAGAACATGGACGATTTTTCATAGCAACCACCTTTTCTCCTCACTTGACCTGAAATTAAGTTTACTGTTTGCTAGAAGGAGCTTCTGCTACTTTGTGCTGTCTCAGTTATGATAAGAAAGGTTTCAACTTTAATAATTGAACTTGAGTTAAGTGGAAGAAACGGAATTGATAAAATAAAATAATACCAAATGGTGAAATCCTCAAAATCATACTTAAGCTTTACTATCATTTAAAAGTAACTATGAAACGCGCATCGTTGGAATTTATTTAAAAGAAGAAAGCATATAAAGTAATACTACTATTTTTTTTATACGTAGCATAGCTCGGAGAAGAAAACTGTCTCCATCCATAAGAAGTTACTCAGTCGAAACCAAAGCCTCCGGAAGTAAGTTTGATGTTTTAAATTCTTTATTTGTAAATAAGCCAATAAGAAATAAATAAATCGTTCACAAAAAAAAAAAAACTTCATACAATTTTTTTAAAGACAATGTTTGACTTGTGATTAGCTAAATATATGAATTTGAATGAAGCATTTCATTGAAAATAACTCGTTTGGTAAAATTTTGACAGTGAATTATAATTTATTTTTTATTTAATCTTTTCGAAATAAATTATACAAGTATCAGAGCTTGCTGTACAAAATTCGAATAGAAAAAAAACTAACAAACAATGTATTATTGTGAAAATAAAAAAAGGGTTTTCTTTTTATGCAACAGTAAAGCAGAAGATTGCTGAAAATGCAAACGATTAAATTACTTAAGCTAATATGTGTATATTTTAGCAATTAATGGTTTTAATGATACATTCGGAAAATAAAGATTGAAAAGAAATTTTTGTACTAGTTTCACGATATAATATTCAGTAGAACGTCGTTTATCCTAACGTTTATTATATCCGGAGCTTCAAATATCCGAACCAGTACTTTTTGAGTCCTTGCAGCGAAAAAATCAGCGAACCAGAGACCTTGCAGCGAAAAAATCAGCGAACCAGAGACCTTGCAGCGAAAAATAAGTGATTATTTTCCGCACTTAAGGTAAAATTGCAACATTTTGCATCTATTTTACTTTTTCTTTAAGCACGTTTCCCGCATGTGATGATTTTAAATATTCGTTTTATGTCTGAATTTATATAATACATGGATCACTTTCGGTTTTCGGTTATCCGAACAATCGCGTATCCGAATGGTGTCCGGTCCCAATTGATTCGGATAAACGACGTTCTTCTGTATTGAGGTTGTAGACAACGGGAATGTCTAAAATATTTTCCGCTAGAATTCTTTGATAATTTTTTCAATGATTCTAAATTTTATAGTGATGTATTTCAAAAATAATTTCTTTTCAGGTATATGTTAACTACTGATAATTTACTCAAGAATGCAGCACAAACAAGAGTTTTCGAAATTAAAAAGTTAATCGAAACAGTTGCCCAAGAATTAGCCTTTTTGGTATATTTTTTCAGACTATACGTTTCACCTTTTTCATTTTATATTCTTTCAAACAATCTATTTTAAAACAAACGATGAGGAGGTCTGACCTAACAACATAATGCATTGTATTCTACTTTCAGTCAAGTATAACTGATGAAAGCAATCTTTCGATACAGTACAGTTTGAAAATTGCTAGGTAGGCACAGTGTTTCTACTTGTCCAACAGCAATATTGAAAATAAATGTATTTTTATTTTGTTTGCTTATACATTGTTATATAAAAGCATTTGTACTAAAGTATTGCTAACGAGTTCCAGATAATTGTGCTTTTTAAAGATTTACAACCTAAATTTTTTCATTATTGCATTTCCTGCTTGAGTTAAATATATTTTATTTTAGCACTCTAATATAAACAAGTTTAAACAAGTAATATAAAATTTTTTTAAGTCAATTCCTATTTTGAATGGATGAATATAAAGTATTTTATTAACGATTGAAATTTTTAACAACTTTCTTGTTCAAATTTTACTACTATAAATATATATATACCACTATACCACTACCGCTACCACAATCTCTCTCTCTCTCTGAATATATATATATATATAGTGGTAGGAATTGAAAAAAGAGCATAATTTTTGTAAGAATGCACACCCGGTTTGGCTAGTTTGGCAGAAAAACTGGTTTTCGACGCCAACTTTTGTCATTGTTTTAATAGTTATATTGTTATAACAAAGGAGACGAATCTAAGTTGGCATCAAAAAACAGTTATTAATTTAATTAATTAACCGGTAATTAATGAATTCATATTTGAAAAAAACTGTATTAACATTAAGTGTCATCCACTGCAATTTTAAAAAAAAATATTTGAACTTGAATGGATGAATAGAAAGTATTTTGTTAACGATTGAAAATTTGAAGAAGCTAAATATAAAAATAAATAAGTAAATAAATATAGGGAGAGAGAGTGAGCTAATAGTAGGAATTGAAAGATAGGATACTATGTTTGAGAATATTTCATTTATATATTTGAGAACATTTCATTTATAATATTGCGTTCTCATATATACAATTGTTCCAAATATCGGATGATTATAATTATAGTTACTCTATTCAGAGGCCTGTGTAGAACCTGTTATGCTTATTGGATTTTGATGAAACTTGGAATATATGCTACATGGACCACACATAGGGAAAATGTTTATGCAACAACAACAACAATAATAATAATAATAATATTAATAATAATAAATAGTTCAAATTTTGACCACTAGGAGGAAATATGGTGCCCAAAGAAGGACAAAAAATATGTTAGAATCATTAAAATTTTTTCATTAACAGCATATGCTGAATATGTGCTCTATCGATATCAATTAGGTGTTGGAAGCGCATTATAGTGTTTTTAATGGTAGCGCGAAACAACTCAGGAGGGATTTCACCCACATGACGTACAATGATAGTTTTCAAATCAGGTTAAGTCCTAATTCTTCCTCTATCAACACGGTCTCTTAGAAATTCCCACAACCAGAAATCACAGGGATTTAAGTCGGTTGAACGAGGAGGCCATGCATCCGGAAAATGTCTAGATACTACATGATTATCGCCAAAGTTAGCATTAAGCAGTACTTTGGCCGGGCGCCCAATGTGAGGAGTTTCTCCATCTTTCTTAAAGATAGTGGTTTGCAGACATTGTCGTTCCTTTAAAGCAGGAATGAATCGCTGTTGAAGGAGTTCACTGTACCGTGCATTCGTGACAAAGTATCTTTTAGGAGCTTGTGGAGGGAGAGTTTCAAAGAAAAAAGGTCTGAGGATAAACTCGGCAGTTAATCCACACCAAGCAGTCACGTAAACAGAAAGCAGTGGTTGTAGATGCAGGAGATTAAGAGATGAAATACTACATATGCGGCAATTTTGACTCAACTTCATCAACTTCCATCAACTCTTTTCATCAACTTCCATTCTCGCTAAAAATTGGCAAGTAAATTCAAGGCGTGTTTTGCGATTTTGAGGCTTCGGCATTTTCATTGCGTAGATCTTATATGGATACCATTTTAAAACGTATCGCAGAATTTTTCGTAATGTCGACCACGAAATCTCCAACTCGCGTAACACTGATCGACCGTTTGCTGAAGAGTAGATAGAACTGAAGGGTTTTTCAACCACGGCAGTAGCGACTCTTTCAGTTCCAACCGTTTTCCGTCCTCTTCTGGGCAGCTCACCCAATTCTCCAGTCTCTTCAAATTTCGTGATCATCTTCCTCAATCCATCGATATGAGGCCTTTTCGTAGATCCTTTAAACCAGTGTTCCCCACCCTTTTTATCGCCGCGGACCGGTCAACGTTTGTTAATTTTACCGCGGCCCCCTGAGGGGGAGGATGTTGATTGTTTATGTTTTAGACTATTTTGATTTAATAATTTTAATTTAATTGTATTTAATCGTGACTTCAGAATACAATATAGCTACATCTCAAAAAATGTAGAAAGTGATTTATTAAGGAATATTAAGTGATTTTTTCATAGAAAGTAGCCTAAACCCAAGAAAAATATACCACAGTAAATAAAAGGGAAATCATTTAATGTTTCTTGTACGGACCGGTAGTATTTGATCCACGGACCGATGGTTGGAGACCACTGCTTTAAACGAGGATATTCACGCAGAACAGCTAAGTGGTTGCTGCCGTTCTTATAAAATAGTTTTACTAGTAAAGCTCGATTTTTTTTGTAAGGGTATGTATGACAAGCGCGTGCTGAATGATTCTCTGGCTATGACTACAAATTTATATAGAGGTTTTAGGGATTTGCATAAGGAATTTTCAATAACAGCCACCTGGGGATCAAAATGTGTACTAATTTTTTTTATCGCAGAAATATTTTCCCTGTAGTCCACATAGCATATATTACAAGTTTCATCAAAATCCGATAAGCAAAACCGGTTCTACAAGCCTCTGAATAGTTAACTTTATGAAAACCACCCGGTACCAAGAATTTAAGAAATTTCTTTGTAATCAACATGATTAATTTATAAATAAATTTATAGATTAATCATCTTGAATTAATAATCATCATTAATAATTGATAAATTAACAAGAATTTTATTTATTGTGATTTTTTTTTGCATTATAACGAATGTATTTACTATAGTAATAATAATATTTATGGAATTGTAATAATGGAATAATAATGCGAATATAAAACCGCTTCTTTTTTATATTCATTTAATATGCTTGACTTTTAAGATATCATATGGGATCTGTGAAAAAGCAAAAACTGGCGTGCTGTTCCTATCCATCTTGCCTGTTCAATATTCGACAAAAGCTTTGGTTAGACAAACAAGTAAGTAATTTACTACGCATATACATGGTGAGAGAACGTTAGGCTTAAGTCTATGGTAAGAAAGCGTCAGGCTGAAGTTTATGATGAGAGAATGTTAGGCTTAAATTTATGGTTAGAGAAAGTTGGGCTTAAATTTATGGTTAGAGAAAGTTGGGCTTAAGTCAATGGTGAAAGAAAGTTAGGCTTAAGAAAACTATAGCTAAAAGAAAGAGACATACAGATGTTTTTCAAGCTAATCAAATTAATATAATAAATTGAATGTTTTATTTTTTATTCTGTTTATTAGAATAGAAATGTAGTAGTTTATTATTTTTTTATCATGTCTTTAAACGAAAATATCTCAATAACAATTTTGATACTTTCTAGAACTAAAATTTCGAAGATAGAGTTTATGCGTGAATGTATTCTAATATACAGGAACATTATGTAAACATTTATCAAGTTCTAATATTCCATGTTATATAAAAGTAAATACGACTTACATGTAACATGGCATTTTGAAACATTCATTTAGGAAAATTTCTGATTGATTTAAAAATAGACATTAAAAACGCGATCTCAAGGTCTTCTACAACTTTTCGTGTGTACTGATCATTTGAAAGTAATAATTATCTTGCTTGTGTGTCCGTCGTGAGGTTATAATTTTTTTCCTCTGAGATATGTTGTACTTTTCTTGACATCGGAAGTTAAACATTAATTTCGGCTGAAAGATCTTATTTCCTTATTTAGCAGTTAGTTGTCTTTGAAAAATAATTGGCTTTATTTAATGATCGAGACACACGATCCAAAAGTGGAACACGAAAATTGAAATTCGTGTCAGTCATGTATTCAAACCTTTCGAGTTAACAAACGATATTTTTCTATCACATGGTTTTATTTTCTATTGTTCTATTAAAAGAGAGTTGCAGTGAATATTTTGTTGCTGTGAAATTGAGAATTTAGAATAATTTATTTTAAAATTGAAAACTAAACACAACAAAAAAATATTGTTTCATTTTTCTTTGTTTCTTAATGTAAAATAAAAAAGAATTATTTATTAATGAAATCAACAGAAAAGCAATAAAATGCATATGTATAATTTATTTTTAATTTAAAAAATTCCAAATTTGGGATTTAAAAAATAGCATGGATTTTACAAAAGACCTTTCACCAAATAACTAACAAAATGTTTTTAAAATTGTCCGGTTGATTTTTAGCCCAAGACGAAAAGGTGACATATATGTAGTAAACATAATAATCTTATTCTATACCTATTACTCATGGATCGACGAATAGAATATTTATTTTTCCCGCAATGGAAACAGATGTTCACACAATTTGAACTATTTGGAGCGATTTGAAACCTCATTATCGTTTTTTTTTTGTGAATGTAACTAAACCTGTGTTAACAAACGTGAGTTCTGCGAATAACGTTTTGTTCTATACAGGCACATTTTTCATTTCTCAATATTTAGTTAACTCTTAACCACAATGATATAAATCTAGAGGTAATCGCACTTTTGTCAGACGACATGAGTTACTCTATTCTTTGTCTTACTGAATAATGGCTTATAGAAATTCAATAGCGTTTGTTAAATGTTGAACTTAACACACACAACTGAATGGATAATTTAAATAAATATTCAGGACTTAATCTTAAAATATGCAGTCTACACAATAACAACATTCATTTAAGTTGAAATATTTTATTAAAAATATGTGCTAATAAACATAATGAATGAATTAAAAATTAAAATTTTCTAGTTACATAGAAACACATATCTTTATTTTTCACGGCAGGGATCACTTATATATTTCACATTCACTTTTACATGTGAATAAGAATGTCTAAAAATGTTAATTTATTTTAAATTTATAGGCCAGCAAAAAAACTACCAAAAAAATTGCACCAACAAGACCATTGACTTTTCACCGGAGTAGTAATAGTAAGTACTCATTTTCCACAAATATGTTCATGTTAATTTAAATAAATAGATCAGGAAATAAATTATGTTACAAGTGCTTGTATTTTAATTCTCTAGAGTTGTTTAATTTTTACCATTCATTCGATTCTAAAGAAAGAAAAAAAATTGTGCCGAGATTGCCGATTACTTGGAAGAATTTCAGAATAATTTACAGCCGGGTTTGCTGAGTGGTCATGGTCGTGAACTGGTGACCAGAGAGAGTGTTTATTAAAGTCGCACTATAAAACAACATGAGGTTTCCTGGATAGGAGTGAGGGCTATTGGTGACGGATCTCACAATTTTAAACCACGGTCAAGTGCCTAGGATGACACTTGAAGTGCCGCCCCCTCTTCAAATTATCATACCAAGTCAATGGGAGATCTTTGAGCCACGGCAGCTTTAACTTGTATCATCCCCTCAATCTTTATCTTTAATGGGATTAGGACTCGAACTCATGACATGCCGGCTAAGAGCTCGCAACAATTACCACTAGTCTATCTCGGTCTCAATTTGATGGCCGGCATTGTGTTGGTAGAGTCACGGGTTTGAAACCTAGTGCCACTTAAGACCCACCGTGTTGAGAGCTGATACTCATTAAATCCTTTGAAGCACATATTCTTTCCATTGGAGTGGTGTGGAAGTTTGGAGGGGGTGCCAGCTCAGGTACATCCTTTTTGCTTGATCGTGGTTCAAAATTATGTGGTCCGTCGCCAACAGTCTTAGTGTAGTTCAGAAATGAAATCACATGAAAAAAAAACCCTCAGAAAGGTTTGAATAACGAATTAAAAATGCAGTCGGGTTTTATATAAATTCTGTTTTTTCTGTAATTTGGTAAAGCAATGATAATGCTTGCGTGATTTCAAAAGTAGCTACCAGCTAAAATATCTCCGATTATTTTCCCAAATGGTTTGTGAGAACAAATCCTGAGATAGAGTAATAAGCATCCCTGAAAAAAGTCATGCAAACGATGTCTCCCTTCTTGAAAATCTTCCTGTACAGGTTGCGTCGGAGTAATTACCTGCAGAGCCCCAAGTTTAGAGGTAAACCAATTCTGTAGGTACCATTTCATGAAAATACTGCAGCATATTCGCTTTTTTAAAATTATTGTTGGTTCCACGTCTTAAGAATTTTTTGAGGCCCTGGGTCCCTATACAAAAGTAGGCCCCATTTGCAACTCCTAAATATACAGTACATTATTAAATACTCGAACAAATAAATATGCGTGATTCACTATCTCCCAAACTTAAGTACAAACCGACTCTACCAACAACCATCTTTCGACTAAATGAAACTGTATGGAGATAGGCCTAGCCATGCACGATGGATATCGCATACTAATGCAGTTTTGCCACTGTTGCCAGTTGGTATATAGTTCGAAATTTCTTGTTTTTCGGACCATACGTCTGCGAATAGCTTTTGACAATAAAAACTCTTCGTATCTTGATCTTATTAAGGCCGAAGCGAGAACGAGACGAGGTCCCTATCGATGTCAGAACCTTGACATCGACAGGGCCTCGTCTAAGCCCAGTTGACCCCTGACTTAAAACTTTCTTGGTTAGCCCTCGTGTAACTTATTTAGGCGTTAATGTTCAAGCAATTAATCAAACAAGGGGGGGTCATAATACTCTGTTCAGAAACGCAGATAATCCATTGGTTTTGACAATGACCACTGAGTTCGCCTTTTGGGTATATGGGACCTCAATCAGTAGCGTTCATAGACCTCTTTTATGGGGAAATATTACATTCTAAAAATATGTAGAAGAAAGGCCCGAGAGGTTATTTCTGTAGTATAAATTAAAATTTTCTTAATCTATGGGGCCAAACCCTACCTCTGTGTACAATATTGACTTTAATAATCCGTACATGCACTCCAATTGTTTTTGCAACCTTTCTTGTTTTATGTATATTTTTTGCTTCACATATATTGTTTTTTTATAACTTAAGCATTTCTCTTCTTTCTTTAGACGTACTCAAACAAAGGCAAAAGAATCAATTATCGAGGACTACTTTCCAGCAAAGAGTAAACGCTGCTATTAATCAAAGGAATGCCACGATTATTAAAAAAATGCAGCCAAGTCGAGTAAAACCGAAACGTTTCGCCGAAATGGCTACTCAAACAGTTCCATGGGCGCCAGAAAGTCAACCCTACAGCAGTTCGTATCAGAACAGCATGAGAGATATTTCAGATAACGAGGAAGAAGATATTTCCGAATCTGAAGAAGAATTTTATTGTAAAAGTGACACACTTAACGACGCTAGTATGATAACCGAGGAAATTGCTTCCGAATTTGCTGTTGCCCAGTCAAGGGTTAATCAAAACGAAAATGAATTTTCGAAGTCTAGAAAATCACTTACGGTAAAAGAAAGTTCCAGCAGAAGTCCCACAAATCGAAGTAGTTATCTCGGTAGCAATCTGAAGACTAAAATTGAAGCTCAGGATTCTGCGAACAATTCCATAACTCTTAAGACTCGAAAATCTGTAAGCAATAAAAAAGATATTTCAATTAATAGCAGTAGTGAGAAAGAAAATGCAAATAAGAGTTCCAATAAAGGTACTCATTCGAAATCTAAGGCCTTTTACAATGTGTCTCGCAAGCTATCAGACAACATATATTTAAATAGAAGTCACGTGGTTGCGAATACAATTGCAAGAAGTAAGTCATTAACTCCAATGCGAAGTAACCTTATAGCTGAAGCTTTAAAAAGCCTCTCCAGTAACAAAAGTTTGAGTAAGAAGTCAGATAAAAATTCTGATCTTTCTTTAAAAAGAGACAGCATTTCGGTGAAAGAATATTCTTTAAAAGTAACATCTCAGATAGAACCGGTAGTGGATATTTCAGAAACCCAAGCAGAAAACACATTGGATCAGCAAAAAGAACAATCTGTGGAAAAGCGAGATGAAAAACTCTTAGAATCACAAGATGAAAAGCCTTTAGAATTCCAAAACGAAACTGAAAACAAGGAGAATTCATTGGAGCATTCGAATGTTGCAACAGAACAAGAAAATGGGAAAATGGCGGGAAATGAAAATCCGAACGAATGCCTACGTGTATTGTCAAGCAGCGACAACGAAACAACTTATTTTCCGGTCCATTCTTCTTCAGCAAGTGGGGGTCTTCAGGAAGAGAACAGTGAGGGGTCTAGCAGCATCAAGGAGAATGACAATACGTCTCCAGAATACAGTAGTCACTGGACTGAGGAATATTCATCCACAGAAGTTTCGGAAGCAGAAATCGATGAGAGTTTTCAGGAGAAATTTCTGACTTATAAAGAAGCATTGTTAGAAGAGGATGATGGAATTGTGGCTTCAAGTGAGGATGAGACACCTAGTAGCGACGAGCATCAAGTTACCGAGGTAATTTAAAAATCTGTAATTGAAGATACTCTCTACTTCTCTCTCTTTTTTCATTTCTTTAGATTACATATTATATAGGATGTGTAGTATATTTCCTTAATGTAAGGTCCGTGTTGTTCAATTCCAAACAGACATTGTAAATTTTGCTTCCATCATTTTATCAACAACAAAACAACTAACATATAGAACAACAACAACAAAAATCAACCGATAATGTTACGTACAGCAAACGATTGAATAAAAAAAATTGGAATAAGACTTATCATTGACACTATCCGAACTATTTAAGGCTGTTTTCACCATATGTACGAGATCGTGAACTTGACGTGGAGCACATTTTCGGACAGATAAAATGCCTCAGTTTTTATAAAAATTTGTGACATATAATGTTTTTAAAATTTCAAAATATTTCATAAATAGTTAGTTTTTCCTTTTAACATGTGAAGGGATAGCTCATTCATCATCACGGTATAGGAAAAAAAATGCAAAACACATTTTATAAAAGAAAAAATGTGTCAACTTGGATAAAAATGAGTAGTATGATAAAATAAGCGATTCTCTACAGGATAGTGTAGCCAGAATGTAATATTAATGTGTTTGAGTACTTTTATATCTGAAAAATATTCCAAATTCGGCCCCTATTCTTTAACATTAGCCGAAGTGCCTTTAATTACTTCTCCTATAACTGTTTGAATTTCCCCATTGGATAGGGAAAATTCGCCAAAAATTCCCTTTCGTAGGGATTACCAAGAGTCCGAGGCACGATGTTGCATAGATTTTTCCTTTGGGAATTTTTATTCTTAAAAAAGTAATTTTTTTTCGTTTGGGAAATGGCTTCATACTAATAGTTATTTCTTATCTAGATTAAATTTGCATGACTCTGATCTTGATAAAGGTGTGGTGCTGGAATCTATTTTATTCACCTAAATGGTGAAAGTGAATCCTATAGAATTCCCACGGGTAAAATTACTTCAAACTTTAAGTGTGAGCTTATGGCCATTAAAGGAGCTTTGGATAACTACCGTATATATATAAGAGGGCAATTCAAATTTCCAGTGGCATTTTACTATTCTCAGTGTAGATCTGCGCTCCAGACGATCCAGAGGGGCAATCGACCCAATATATAATTGCCTTTTTCAATAGAGTAGTTGCAGTCCAAAAAACTTGCACTTTGCAATGGATATGGGCTCACGTAGACATCTTCGGCAATGAGCAGACTGATAACCTAGCAAAAGAGACTCGAAGTTCCCCTCAACTTTCTAATAGTCTTACTCGTACTGATGCTGATGCAATAGCCAAACGTAAGCTCACCTCTCACCCAGCTAAGAAGTACTTCATTCCAGAACTTAATTGTAACCCAATAATTTCAACCACCATAGCCAGACTGCGTACAAGAAGACACTTTAAAGGGATGAAAATATCCCCTGATGGTCAAAAAAATTATAATACTTGTCCTATCTGTCCTGACACTCAATTTTCTCTTAACCATATTTTTAATTATCCTTCTATATATTGGCTAAACTCCACAACATAGACCTAAAACCCGTGGACCATCATCTGCTTAATTCGCCAAAAGTCGTCGACATAGCAAGAGCCGTTTTGGACACCTCCGGCACCATTTGATTTCACTGCATGGACAAGACCACAACAACATCAAATTTACTTAGAATTTAATTGTTACAATGAAATAATTTTAAAATTTCAATTTATCAATGCCTTGGTTCGGTTAAAAAAAGCTAATGTGGCGCGTAGAATTTTGGATTAATGAGATTTTATTGATTTAATGAAACTGATAAAAGAAAATATAGCTTTCGTGTAAAGGTATTGCCGAATCTATAATATATTGTAAATATAATTCAGTTTTTTATGTGTGTTTTTAAATTTTTTGCTTAAAACAGATAAAAATTATATGCTTGATATTTCTCATGATAGAAGGAATTTAATTCAACAATACGTACGAATACTACAATTTTGATAGCATAGACAAATGAAAAAATAGTAAATAATGACATTGTAAGATATAAAAATGTTTTAATAAGACACAAGATTTATCTCACTTAAAATCTAAATATTTTTTTCAAATATTCAATCAATTCAATAAACTCCATATAACTTTTATATTATAAAATTGAAAGAATTTACATTAAGTTTTTTAGCATATTTCATAGATTGATCATGATTAAAGATTTTTATTAGATTTTAATTTCCTCACTATAATTATCATTAATTATTAACATTGAGATAAATAAAAGTTTTTTTTTTCCTCTCATACTATCCTAAAATCTGTAATTTTTTTTATAGATTTTGTGCAATGGCGAGGGTACCCAGAAAACATTAGCTCAGATTATCTGTGAGGGGAACATAGAAGAATTCCGAGAGCAACTCAAAATGGAGAATAACCTAACTCAGTTAGTATAATTCATTTTTTCTTTAGGTTTTTTGAAAGATTTAAATCATTCTTCTTCTTCAAAAAAGAGAAAGGATTATTTAACAAAATGAGTAGCACAATAAAACACTTGAAGTTAATTACAGTCTGACTAATGATTGGACGATTCGCATTATATGTACGCATGCGTCAATATGTCTTTATGACTGAGTGGGAAAAATTATGAGGATATATTTAGAATAGTTTTTTTTTAAGACAAATAAAACTGAATAGGACCAATAAAGTCTTAAGTGAAATAAAATGGGAGAGACTAATATAAGAATTTAAAACTGACTCACTGAGTTAAATATATTTAGTTTGAAGATATTTTTTGAAATATAATAATAATATGCAGTCTTTGTTTCAGTATCTCTCGAAAAAACGCAATTTATTCTTGGATACGGAAATGTTATAAAGACCAAAAGATTTTATTTATTTTATGGAATAATTTTTAAAGTTAAGTTTTTGACCTCCATTTTATTTTTAATCTCACTTAATCTTTGAATAAGTCTATTTAAATATTTTCGTTGCTATTACACACGAAATTTGTATATAATGATAAAAGTAATAAAATGCTGTTATGTACATAAGATATAGGAAACGAAAATAAAATATTTTACTTTACGTTTGATTTGTCGTATATGTAAAACTTTATTTCTCTTTAAATTATTTATCTTTAGAAATAAAATTAGTTTCTTCTGCTAGAAGAAAATTATCGTTTGCCCCATAAAATGTTATTTGTCAAAATATGGCATTTTTAATAACCATGTTAAAATTTAAATATTTTAATGTAAAATTTAATTATATTTTTTCCTGCTGATTTTTAAAGTTTATTATAATTTTAGATAAATATATGAATATTTTCAATAAACACTTCAGTTCTAAAATAATCGCAAAATTAATCTGATCAAATATTTGTTTGTTTTTTTAGAATTGTTGATGAAAATGGTTGGAATTTGTTACATCTGGCTGCTTTCAAAGGTTTTGCTGATTTTATAGAGGTAAAAATTCCAATAAAATATCGCTGATTTTGAAACATTTGAAATTATTACGACAGTTTATATTGTACTGCTTAGTATTCTAAAATGAATTAAATATTTATATATTTTAGGAGCTTCTGTATCTTGGCATAATCATTGACAGCACCACTAAAGTCGGATACACAGCCTTGCATCTAGCAGCTGCGAAGTAAGTTTATTATAAGAATTTATTTGTGAAATTAAAAGGCTTTAGCCAACCATTTTTAAGCTAATGGAATATATTTTACTACTCAGTATTAGATGCCTGCACACCTAAATTTTTTTCATAATTTTTAGAATTTTTTTAGCAAACGTATTTTTATATATATATATATATATATATATAAATATGATGGCACAATATTTTGCTACGTACTTATTTGTAAGATACAAATTTTATTATCGAAATCAGCGTAATAGCAAGATTTTCCACTAAGTAAATGCTGTTGCCAATTTTCTCTCTAATAGAATAGAGATGTCCAATTTTGTTGTTGGTAGTATGTGTTACACTAAATAGTATGATTGTATACTAAATGTGAGCATATATATCATACTTAATAAACAAATGTAAAATTAATTACCAGATTCCGATCATGGCTTGTGGAATATTTTTACCATATTTCTTTTATTTAATTTTATTTAACATAGCAGTATTTAGTACGTATTCCTTGAGAGAATGATTAACTTCTATGACGAAGAGAAATAATAATTTACTTCTATCTACATAGTATGTTGGTACAATTTTCGATCTAAAATAATATTTTGCTGCATAATCTCATAGATCAGGAGTGGCGAACCTTTTTGGGTCAACGTGCCATTTTTTCTAAAAAAACGTTTAATGAGTTATAGTAATGAGTTAATGTTTATGAGTTTAATAATTTTGACTTGTGATTATTGAAGAACTAATAAAACTAAATACGAACAAATCAAAATTCTTTATTTAATACGAAAAAATACATTTTGCACTGTATAGTAGTAAATGTTTTAGTTATACTTGTGATTTAAATTAAAATAACATTAGTGTGATTTCTGCTGTTGTAGATTAGATGACAAATAACTTATATCAGGATTATAAGATGTTACTTTTAGTAGAATGCATGCTGAATTAGAATCGTCTGTTAAACGGTTTCTAAGCGAGTCTTTGGTGTTATTTATCTCTGAAAATAATGACTCGCAGACATAGGTAGATGAAAATATGGTTAAAATAGCATACGCGAACTTCTTCAAACAGTTAATTGCGTCTGGAATCGAATTCCATGTTTCCAAAATTTCGTTACTGGTATTTTTACTTATATTGCTTGTCAATCTTTCTGCTTCAATCAATTCCAACTTTTCCTTGTTTCAATAAACTTTTGAATCCATATTGAACTAGACTGGAAATCAATCAGTTGCATTTCAAGTTCTTCAATTTCCAACCAATCGAATTGAGACAAGTTCAATTTATCAAACAAAATCACACCAGGGTACATAATAAATTTGAGCGTTTCCGATAATTCTTTGAACTGAGAAAATCTCGCTGAAAATTCTTTGATTACAGAATCCATTATGGAAATAAAGTCATCAATAACTTTTTCTTCATTTCGTTTCTCTTGGGTATCTAAATCTTTGATATTTTTTTTCAAGTTTGGGAAGTACTTGTAGTTTTTTGTAATAATATCGTTTCGTAAAACATATAGTATAGCTTCAAATGCGCGAATGAGATCTATCATGACGATAACTGTTTTATTCGGGCCTTGAAGCTTTATGTTCAATTCATTGAAATGTTGGCATATGTCTGTAAAAAACATCAATTTTAAAAGCCACGTAATATCCATCAATTGTGGGTATTGTTCAATTTTGCTCTCATTTTGTAGAAACAGTCTGATTTCTTCCAAGCAATCAACAAATCTTTGAAGTACGTTCCCGCGGCTCAACCAGCGAACATTGTTATACATTATTAAGCCATTATACACCGAATTGACTTCATCCAACAAAGCATCAAACTTTCGTTTATTTAAAGCCTGTGACGATATGAGGTTGACTATTTTTGTGACTAAAGTTATTACATTATCAAGAGATGTTAAACCACTCTTTGCACATAAGGCTTGTTGGTGAATAATGCAGTGGCATTCAAGAATCGAATGTCCTACGTCTGTTTTAAATAAAGAAATGAAACCATTTTTTTTTTTTTGCCTACCATATTTGCAGCACCATCAGTGGTTACTGAAACAAATTTTTTCAAATCAATGTCTTTCTCAGCAAGCGAATTTCTTATTGCCGTACAAATATCTGTGCCCTTTGTAGCTGTTAACAACGATGTTATCGCAATTAATTCTTCCTTAATGATGTTTCCTACACAATATCGAGCAAAGAGAGCTAAACGTGCAGGTTTAGTGATGTCAATACTTTCGTCAATACATAGCGATATAAAAGAAGCAGAGTTAATGTCCTTTTTTGTTGATCTGTAACATTTTCTTCCAGTTTCAAGATTCTATCTTTTATTGTATTTCTAGATGGAGGAATATCTTTGATGCGCTGAATTATCTTATCTTTATTATCAAAATCATCAAAAAGTGAGGGCGCACATGTCAACCAAGCTTCCTTCAAAAACTCTCCCTCTTGAAAAAGTTTACCATGCCGAGCAATGGCATTTTCAGCCGAGTAACTTGCCGCACTTGTTTGACAATTTTTGCTTACATATTTAATCATAGACGTCGACTATTTATTTCTGTCTTTTATTGCACTTGCAATTAATTCTTTTTGCTCTGGTTCGCTTTTTTCAAAAAATGATTTGTGATTGGTTTCAAAATGCCATTTTACAGACAATATGTTCTGCGTACCACTGTTCCAGAACATAAAACACACACCGCTTTATCGCCTTTATTGATCATGCCATATTTATCAGCCCACCAAGTTTGAAATTCTCTGCTACACTTACTATCTTGCACTTTTTGTTTTTTTGTTGAACTAGCCATGTTAAATAGCAGTTAAAAATCGTAAATTTAACACAAAACTTTAAATGTACAGTTGTGTCGATAAAATTGACTATTCTATGGGCTCTCGCTTGACCCCCCCCGCAAAAAAATCCCTTTTTACTGACTGCGCACGACTGAGGGCTTATGGCAGATTTATTTGTTTTTAGGAAATTGAGTGCTTGTTCGAGATTTCTGTAGTGTCTGCTCTTTCGCTTTTGTCTCAGGTCATTAAAATTTTTAAAAATAAAGCAGTGAGAGTTATTTTACCAATTAGACTCACAAGACAAGAATTAGATCACATTAATAAATTAGATGTATACAAGCTGAATTATTAATGTAAACGTTAGAATATGTTTTTTAAACAACTTGAATATATTTAGAAATAGTTACATACACACACTATGCGTAGATAAACTTTGCATCATTAGCAATTTATAATGTACGAAGTATTTACGCAAGACATAACAAACGAGTCTGCTCCCCGACTTGTCGGCGTCGCGACGCGATCACTCGCGTTTGTTCATACTTCATAGTAAACTTAATTATTTTAAGCTAAAATGCAAATCGTTTTTGATGATCGATGGCGTGCCCCAAATATTCTGTCGCGTGCCCTCATTGGCACGCATGCCATTGGTTCGCCATCCCTGTCATAGGATATGTATTGCATGATTAAAATTTGAATGTCTTATACCCTATCACTCGTATCTATTTTACAACAAGAGTTGTAAAAAGGATAAGAATTTGGAATTGAATAAGCAAACGAATGCGATAAAACAGTTTTTACTCTTGATTGAAGTAGCATTGAACTGCACTTTCCTTATTTGTTTTTCTGATATGAGTTTAAATTCATACTTTTTATGAGCTCCATACATTTATAGTTTGATTTTATGTTTTTAACGTGGAAGACAATGAAAAAGGTTTTTGATACTTCATGTAAAAAATTTTGCTTAGAAAAAGCTTTAAATATACTAAGGAAATTATCGAATTTTTGTTGATACGTCTTTATGTGTACCTCAACACAATTGAAAACTTAATGCCGTAGTTATATTTACAAATGCAGAGAAAAATACTTTAAACAACTATTCGAATTTTGGTAAGAGATACTCAGAAACTTCAGTTTTGATGTTATCACAAATATTTGAGGTTTTCTTTTTCGAAAATGAATGGATACAATTGATAGTTTGAAAGTTAAAAGTATAAATAAAATTATGTTAAATATTGTGACAAATTTGTTACTTAATTATGCACCATTTATTGAAAAGCTTTAATGGATAATTATATTTATGGATAAATTTATCATGCGCTTCGAAAGGTTAGTCCTATAACGAAAGGAAAATATGCGAAATCTTAAAATTCTAATTTATGTTTAATCTTGATGATTCCCTATAGAAACATTCACGAGTTAATGCGGTATTTAGTTCGAGAAAGAACAGCTTTAAAATATTGAACTGAATATTTAAACAAGATTACTCTAAACCGTAAAGTTGGATCAGGATTTCATGTCCAACATAATACCTACCATTTCTTTTGTCGTTGATAAAAAAAAAGTTTTATGTGTGTGTGTATAAACACAATAAAATATACATTCACGCTTCACGCTAGGTCTGAAATATACAAAATGCAAAGTTATAATAACAATAACATTTCTAAGAAATGCAGATAAAGAAGCTCCATTTTTTTCTCAAGTATTTTTTCTTTCTCTTTTTCAGTTATGAGGTTATCATGGTTTGAGAAGTCGGAAAGCTTAGAACCAATATGTGACGTCGCATTTTATTTTTAATTCTCTTATAAAAGTTCTAGAATTCACATTAAGCCAAATTCCCAGACGAAACAAACCAGGAAATAAACGGCCTTTTCACTTAAGGAAGGAATCTATAAATTCTCATCTTGAGACGATTAATATAAGTAGACTTCAGTCTGAAATAAATATAAAATAATATAGAATTTTAAGAGCAAATGAACAGTTAAATTGATTAGCGAATTAGAAAATTGCTTCACATTTAAATTCATTGTAATCCAAGTTAAATTCACGTCATCATTCCCCCGCTACATCAGTTTCTTCCCTTCACTTCATACAAGAATACTACTAAATTCTAAATAGAAAAATGCAGTTCACTTCAGTTCCAGTATATTTTTTAATACAAATTATGGATATATATCTTGGTCTCTTTGGAAAAAGTGAAAACGGTGGAACCGAATAAAATTAGGCTAAATAAACTAATCAAAATAAAAGAGAAACTTGCTCAGTATTTACGTTACGTGTATCAGGAAACCTACGTTTAAATTTCTGTTCAAAATAAAAATTTTGGTTAATAGTTCTAAAACAAGTTTGAAAGAGAAAAATAATTCATTTTGAGCATTTGAGCATATTCGAATCGATAGATTTTATATCTAATTTTCCCGCAGTAAAAAGTCATAGAAAGCGTATTTTTTATAATCTCTGATTTGTTAGAGATTCAAATAAACGTAAATTTTAATCTGTATGCTTAGCTAATGTGTATATTTCTAAATCTAAAATACATAAACTAATTAATTAAATAAAAATAAAAATAAAACATTATGGACCTAAAACAGTTGTATAAAATAAGCATCAAATATTGTAGTATTCGATGACCGAATTTCTCAATAAATGGTGATCAGAGACGCGCACAAAGGGAGGAGAGTCCTTTTGGGCTGCCTTTTGTTTCTGAAAATCGACAAAACAAAAAGAATACGTTGGACGGTGTATGGGAGCATGGTACGAGAATGATGAACTTTCGCCCCTTGTTCCCCCCTCCTCTTTGAAAAATTACTGTGTGCGCCACTGATGGTGATATATATATATATATATATATATATATATATATATATATATATATATATATATATATATAATATAAATATATAAAAACAATCACAATTATCAATTCAAAAATTGAAATATATGAATCCTAAAATACCAAAACACTTCAGAATATCAATGGCGAATATAAAAGATAATGTTCCATCATTTTCAAACAAAATTAAAAAATTATAAAATAAAATAAAAATTTATAAAATATCCAAGTGCAATCTCGGACTTAGGACCGATAAGTGGGGTTAAACTAGTTTGATGGCGCCAACCTTCCCCCTATTGCAACTTGGTAAGTTAATTGGAAAATTTTCAAATTTCAGAAGGAAAAAAAAATTTAAAAATTAAAAATTAAAAAGTTAAAATTAAACCATTATACTTTAAATTAAAAAGTTAAAATTAAATCATTATACTTGAAAAATAAAACTATTCGCCATCACATTCCGAAAGATATTGCAATATTAAAATTTAAAAACAATTTAGTGCATAATATAAGTGAACCTTCAAACTCCCAAGATGATGCACCCATCTTTAAAATAGTTGTAAAGGTAGAAAAAATAAATTCCTGATCCGAAAGTTCAAATCAAAAAATATTTGAGATCCGAAAGTTCAAATCAAAAATTATCTAAAATCAAAAAGTTCAAATTAAAAAATCCGAAAGTTCAAGTTAAAAAATCTGAAAGTTCAAGTTAAAAAATCTGAAAGTTCAATCTAAAAAATTCGAAAGTTCAAGCTAAAAATCCGAAAGTTCAAACTAAAAATTTCTAAAAACCGAATGTTCACATTAAAAACACAGTATATTCACAAATGAATAGAGTAAATCATTAAAAATACAGTATATTCACAAATGAATAGAGTAAATCATTAAAGACTCACCAAACACCATATATATATATATATATATATATATATATATATATATATATATATATATATATATATAAACATTTCACATGAATTTTTTAATCTGCTTTTTATTTATATATCATTACCTAAAAAATATAAGAATGATATTTTTAATAAATAAATTGATGTAAAAATATATATTTTTTCAGCTAATAAATCTTTTAAAGTTATTAGCAATTTCATTAAAAGTGTTCAGTTTTTTCCAATGGACTAAATTCATGTGACGTCACGATCACGTGATTCCGTCAACCGGTGAATATGGCGTTGTTTGTTTACTATTGCGTACGATTATTTTGTTCTTAAAGATTTACATTTTACTTTCTAAAATGTCTTATTTTGCTGAAATGGTTGCTCGATCAGTTATAGAAAGAATAATTAGAAAGAAAAATCATTTTATAATATATCATTATAACAAATCAAAGTGCTTTGATAGCATGGTGAAGCGTGAGGATTATATAGCATCTTCCCAGTGTTTAAGTGTTTGACAACTCTTTGAATAATGTTTTCAACACCGTAAGACAAATGAAACTTCTTCAAAAGGATTTTGGATAGATGTAGACTTACAATATTTAAAAGCAAATATTTGTTTATTTTACATCAAGTTATATTGAGAACATATTATGTTTAGTTAACTTAAATTTTATTTATGTTACACATCTCAGAGTAGTTAACAGAGGTACTTCAGCATTTAATTACCTAGAATTAGAACACAAGAATCTGATATGTAACCATACATATATCAAAAAAAGAAGTATATATAGTAATTTTACAATATTACAGGGAAAAAGAAAAAATAAAGAAATGGAAAAATATCTTACTTTATTACAGCTCTGTTAATGTTTATACTAGTTGTTGAAATAAGAGCCACTTTCAAACAATAGAAATCAAAATTATCATTTACCATTTGTAAAATTACACACACAAAAAATTGTGCTACATTTTAAAATCTTTATTCGCTGTACTACTTAAGGTAAAATATATGATTTATCGAGAATTGAATTCCAAATATGGTAATAAATTAAGGCATTAAAATTTTTAAATTAGAATGTGTATTTAGTAGAATATAAATTTGTGTCTATATATTAAATATAAAAGTCCTGCTCACTCCTACATGACCAAAATAAAAAAAAATCATTTTTGAATTCATAATTCTTTTAGAAAAAAATAAAAATTGTAATATATTTGCGTGGTTTCAACACATATGTTTTTCAGAGTTTGACTGTATGATATAAAAACTGTCTCTCACACATATACAAATTTTTTACTACATATGTATAACAAATATGCATATATTGGTATTTGCACAATTTGTAGATTTATCATTATAGAGATTAGATTTATTTTATACTTTTGCAAAAATAAATCTCATGATATATGTCCTGAATAAATTTGTTGCATTGAGTTTGTTGCAAATATTGACCTAAGAAGAGTACTTTGATCAATTTTATGATATTTATCGAAGAGAATTACAGAGAATCTTTTTCAAAATTATTGTTAAGAGGTTAATTGGTCAAAATCACTGATGTTTTTGTGTGACATATGTTTCGTAGATAAATTTTGGGCTCTTGTGTATTATAATGATCAATTTTATTTTTTAAAAGTATAATTATATATAAAAGGACACTTTAGATACATATTAGTGATAACAAAATAAAAAAAAAGTGCCAATACATTTCTCCAAGTAAGTTTTAAGTTTGCATGAAATGAAACTTAAGTGTTTAACACTAAACATAAATATCTGGTCAAGAGACATAACTAGTAGAAATTGTGAATGGAAATTTTATGCAACTATTTATTTCCACATTGTATTAAATTGTTTCTATCTTATTTGCAATTCATTGTGTTTAATGTCCCCATTGGTGAGCCATGCTATTTTAAAATTTGCAATTCATGAAGTTGTAAAAAAATTCAATTTTCATCACAGGAGACATATATGAATCATATACTCGCATCCTTAATTACCTCTACATGCACAATACTGAGTTTTCAGGAATTAAACTATTTTAAGGATTTGTGCAAAAAGGAAAATAGTTAAATCATGGATAAACAAATACTTACTTCTTAAGTAGCCACTGAGATTTCAAAAAAAAAAAAAAAGATGGAAAAAACCCCATTTTTACCAAAAGATAATTCTCTTCATTTATCTAAAACTTGCATATTAACTAATGTTCTATGTACACAGGCTTCAAGAAATAAACTTTTTTGCACGTTTGATATGCACTTCAAAAAAATAAGACAATAACATATCAAATTAAATGTAATCATTTCTAAAAATTGTTAACCCTTTTGTAATGGTTTCATTCCCCTTAAAATATTGTATTTTAATTTAAAGAAAGAAATGACATTAAATTTTAACAGCAAAGAATAATTGTAAATAATTTAGAAATCGATAATTGTGTGTGGAAGGTAAAAATCAAAGAAACATTTCTTTAATTTTTGTAAACATTCCTCCCACAAATTATCATCAAATTGAAAAAATTCAGAATAAATATTTTCTCTTGACTTTGAATTATTAATTAAAATTACAAACAGACATTTTTTATATTATTCACACCTAACTGACGCTGTGTTGTATAATAATAGGTGTAAGCTCTTTTTAAAGAAATGATATCAATGTTATTCGATAATCATACAATTTTAAAAAGTTTTAATTCTATACTGTCAACCATTCTTGCGCAAAACTATATAATAAATAACTACTAAATTAATTAAGAACTACAATAACTAAGAGTCATACCTAAGTGTACCATGAACTATAAATAAATGCTAGGATCCAAACGAACTAGGATAAATATATATGCCAGTTAACACTAGTCGGAAGTAGACACCTAATTAGATAAATAAATTAGAATAAAACAAAAATGATATAAAAGAGTTGTTAAGATTATTTCCTAACAAATATATACACTAGAATAATGCAAAAAATGCAATGATATCATATGTTTTTAATTAGATAAAATTAAGGTACAAGAACGACGTCAACAAACGTATAGGGAAATCAATGCTATGAAAACGCACGTGCTGTTTATTGACGTTGGAATCACGTGACTACTGACTGGCGTCAGTCTGTCCATGAAGTTACTCCATTGTAGTTACATTTTTTATTATTGATAAAAAAACTAAGATTTATATGGTGCACAAAATGTTTATTGCGAATTTTAATATTATTAAATTCTTCCAGTGTATTACAACGAATTGGACTAAATTTAAATTATTAAGTTTACTTGAGATCATATTTTTGTAAAATCTATCAAATAAAATACAGTTGTTGCTTAAGAATATTTTAAAAGCAAAAAGTCACACATGCATGGAAATATTTAACTAAACCAATTAAATATTAAAGAAAAAAATCATATTTTTAAATCAATTTTTAATTTGTAAAGTACCTTTTTTAAATAATAAAAGTAAATTTTTCATTTAAAATATTCAGTTTTATAAACTACTCAAATTTTAATTAGTACATTACTAAATTTTAAAACTTTATTTATAGATTTTAGGAGACACAAAAGAAGAAAATATTCTTTTTTTATGTTAGAATCACCCGTATGAGAACGTACAGTTTAATACGTTACGCTTTAAGGATGTAGTTTATAAAAAGCACTGTGATTCAAAGTTATTTTTATTTCACAATGCAGACAATGAAATATTTGTGAAAATTCTAGTTTTTTATAAAGTTTTTTTTATTAGGATTTACCACTTATTATTATACCTGTACCTTTTTCTTACAAATATTAGGTTCCTAGATATTTTAAACTAGTACTGCCATCTTTCGATTAATATATGAACTGAAAAAACTCTTCTTTTTCATTGTTGTTTTTATTAAAATAAATAGATAAGATATACCTGAATTAATTAAAAAAAATTCTGGGTTAATATATTCGACGATTTCAAGTTCGGCAATTGTGTTTTTTTGTGGTTTTTTTCAAAAAACGATCAGTTATGTCTCGTAGAAAACAGCGATCAGCTTTTGATCAATTATCCGAGTTCGACAGAGGAAGGATAGTGGCCTAACGAGGTTGTGGATTATCTTTCAGGGAAATCGGTAGTCGTGTTGGACGAAACCAAACAACTGTAATGCGGATATATGACCGTTGGATGCAGGAGGGTACGACGGACCTACGTGGTCGATCGCATCCACCTCAGTGTGCAACTTCACGTGAGGGCAAGCAAATTGTGCGCATGGCAGTGACGGATCGCTCAGTCACATCACGAACAATAGCACAGCACATTGAGTCTGTAACGCATCATTCAGTGTCTGCGCGTACCATTCGACGCCGTTTACTGTCCGTAAGACGTCCATTGCTTGGTCTATCCTTGACGCAGAACCACAGACGTCTCCACCGGCAATGGTACGATGAAAGAAGGATGTGAGTGGCAGAATGGAATGAAGTTGTCCTTTACTGACGAGTCACGCATCTGTCTGCAACACGAGCATGTTAGGATTCGAGTCTGGAGACACCGTGGAGATAGGATGCTGAACACCTGCGTTATGCACCGCCACACTGGTCCTGCACCGGGTGTTATGGTATGGGGCGGTATTGGATATCACTCTCGCACTCCTCTAGTACACATTGCCGGTACTTTAAACAGCCAGCGCTACATGTCCGAGGTGTTGGAGCCAGTTGTTCTTCCTTACCTTCAGGGCTTGGCCACAGCCATATTTCAACAGGATAATGCGTGACCACACGTGGCACGGATTGTCCAAAGGTTCTTCGTCAATCACCAGATTGAATTGCTTCCATGGCCGGCTCGCTCTCCAGATCTTTCACCGATAGAAAACTTGTGGTCCATGGTTGCTCAACGATTGACTCAGGTTACACCCCCAGCTGCCACACCAGATCAACTTTGGCAACGTGTGGAAGCTGCTTGGTCTGCTATACGCCAAGAACACATCCAAAGTCGCTTTGAATGAATGCCGAGTCGTGGGGCAGCGGTGATCTCCAACAATGGCGGCTACTCTGGCTACTGATTCTGGCAGGAACGGTGGCTAGCAGTGTATTTTAAGTAGACAAATACATAACATACGTTATAAAATACCAGTACAAACGTAAAACCATAACAGATAAATGTGTGGGACTCAAAATCTCACAAACCTAGGCGCAAACCGATTCAACCTAGTGCCGCCTTTCAACTAAATTAGTTGTTGTTGCTGCTAATGCCACCTGATAAGAAAAGGACAAATCAAGGCCCACATGATTCATCATGGCGAAGCTCTAAGTGACATCAATCGTTAGTCGTAGTTTTGAGCAGCATACAGGTGACAGAATGATTTAGCTCGATTTCAACTCAATTTTGAGGGAGAACACTCTTGGGCTGGTCAGGGGCCTTCAACCGCTTTTCCCCTTCCACCATCCTCACTAGAGGACTTGCGGCTTGACGGCTATATAAAGTACCCCCATGCCGCGAAGGCACTACACATTTCCAAACATCCATATCATCTCCGAGTTTCAAACCCAGGCCCAATGTCACCGCAGTCAGCGTCGCTAACTACTATACCGGTTGGGCGACTAACTAAATGAGTAAAGAGGGTGTATGGTGGAAGATCGAGCCATAGACAAGGACGATGAACATGAAATAATAATGTAGTCCTTTCATTGTTGCCAGTTGGCATATAGTTTGAAATTTCCAACATTTCGGAGAATTCGTCCGGAAATAACGTAACATTTTATAGGAATTTGATTCCGGAATAACATAACATAAATAACATTTGATTAAAATTATTCAGATCATGATCTTATTGAGTCCTGGATTAGGCGCTTCTGAAGCCGAGGTCCTGGCTCGGGCCTGGTTGGCTCATACCGTAAAATGCTCTTGGATTTTTGATATAATATTCTGAAACCCAAGACCACTAAAATGTGACTGTACAAACCATGGATATTTTATATTTTTTAATAGATTAATTTTATATAATAAAGATTAAATATAAACAATAAAGATAAAATTTATTATTATTTTTTTAAAGTACAAATGTATTGATCTCTTCACTTCTTTGATAAATTTTTCAAAGTAAGGCTTATGGTACAGTCTGGGAAACATTTTATCAGTCGAGAACATTTCAAGACATTTTTTTCCATCTGTGATTCGATTCTTCGAACTGAAGTCAAGATTTTCGCCCGCACCCCATAGAAAAATTCTGCACACGCCCCTAACGCGTGATTATAATTTTTCAACTTACTTTTATGAATTCGCACATCTATAAAAATATGTCAACCCAAAGTTGTCTTGAAAATTTAAAAGAGAAACTTTAAATAATTAGCAATATCAAAATGTAGCAGAATTTATTAACATTGATTTTTGATTTTTATGTTTTGGTTATTTCCTCTTTGCGTTTGAAGTTGAAGTCACAGTTAATTAATTATCTTCCACAGCAATCATATAAAATGTGTGAAAACGCTTTTACGTCATGGAGCTTCCTTGTATTCAGCAGATGTCAACGAGGAAGTTTTATCGAAAATTACTGCAACATCTTCATCTGCGATGAAGTGTCTCTTGAAAAAATATCAAGTTAACATAGGAAAAGTTCAAGCGATTACTCATATTTTAAATCGATTCGCAAGGTAAGGAAAAGTTAACTACTATATGTTCTTCTAACTATGATGTAAATTTATGTTATAATATTATATATAGGAAGAAATGTTATTCACATATCTTTTGTTGAAAACATTAAACGTTGAATCCAAAGATAGCCCGTTTTCTAATTATTTAAAAACTTTTTGAGATACAGATATAATTTTATATAAAAAGGGAAAGTTCAAAATATATTGTTGCAGCAAGATGTGATATTAATTATATCTTTATTTAAAAGAAAAAGAACCGCCTTTAAAACAACTACTCAAGTTTATTATCATTATGAATATCTTCAGATCACCTGCAGTTATTTACCTCAGTGATTTTGCCTATTCCTGTTTGCCAGTACTAATTTCCACTTCAGTTATACTATTAGATTTGTTTTGAATACATACGTAGTAGTATTCAAAAGTTTCCGGACTGTTTCTATAACTTAAAAAATACTGCGAATTAAATAACTGAAACACATCCTCCTTCGAAATAAGACGCTTGAGAAACAACATACATTTGACATCGATTGTAATGGTAATAGAAGCATATATGGAATTCATTTTTAGACACGTCCCTTAAGGTATCCGACTACGTTCGGAACCATGATTTTAAAAAAGTGCATAAATGAATAATTTAATGATATTTAGTGTCACTTAGATTAGAACACATGTATAAAATTGTTCTAAGGATTTTTTGACAAAAAAACGTATTTAAATGCAATATTTCGGCAAAAAATTAACTTAAAATAACCTTTTTCAAAATGTTCTCCTTTTGTGAAAAATGCTTCTCTTATAATAATATTTTGCCTGTATATAGCTCAGACTTCTGTACAGAGGCTCAACTATGATTATTGAAAAATTCACATTATTTTCAAAGTTACAGCCCATTGAAATAATTATCGGCGTTTTTTTTCTTAAAATTTCTCCCCTCTGTTGTCGTAAAACAGGGCTAAACCCACTTCTAAGTTATATATTTCAAAAATTCTAGTTGAGCCTCTGTACAGAGGTCTGAGCTATATAGGGGCAAAATATTATTATAATAGAAGCACTTTTCACAAAAGGAGAATATTTTGAAAATGGGTCATTATATGTTCATTTTTTGTCAAAATATTGTACTTAAGTAATTTTTTATTGTAATACTATTCTTAAAACAATTTTATATACATTTTCTAATCTAAGTGACACTAAGTATCATAAATATTATCTATTTATACGCTTTTGTAAAATCACGGTTCCGAACGTAGTCGAATACCTTAAGTCAGCCTGTGATGGACTTTTTACTTCATCTGCAGATTAAAATTAGCGACTTTGAAAGCAACGCGTCAGTCCAAAAATAAGCTGAATTCACAAGGAGCGAAGTTAGGGGAGTAAGGAGGATGCAGAAAAACAGTTCTTTTCGTTTTCACTAGAAAGTCGGCCCCGAGGAGAAATCGAGAAGTAGGAGCGTTGTCTTGCAAAAGGATCTATCTCAGCTTGCCTCCCAATTTTGGTCTCTTCGTTCGGATCGATTCACGCAAGCGATGCAGAATGTCCACAAACAGTTTTTGTTTACATTGCGTTCTTCAGGGATAGATTCCAGATGCACATTGCCATGAATATCGAAGAATACCTCCAGCATGACCTTCTGTTTAGAGCGGTCTCGGCAGAATTTCCGCTTTCGTGGTGATTGTGGTGATTTCCATACTGTCGATGCTTTCTTTGATTGTAGATCGTATAAAACACCATTTCTCGTCTCCAGAAACAATTCTGATATGTAGTGCATCTTTGTCTACAGGGTAGATTAAGTCTTCCACCATTTTCATTCGAATTTCCCTCTTCGTTTAACATGCAGGGACCGATGTGCTGACACACCCTGTTCATGTTAAGATCCTTTTTCAGTATCCATTGGTATGTGGCCCCGGATATCCAACTTATTTTGTTAATTGCACTATTGTTTGAAGCCTGTTATTGCGTACAGCCACAGAAATCCTTTTGATGTTCTCAGCGGCGCAGGAGTTCTGCGGGCATCCAGAGTATTCATCATTTTGGAAACTTTCCCTGCCTTCTCTGAAACTTCGATGCCACTCTAAAGCTTACATATGCGGTAATGTATCGTTGTCGTACACATGCTTCAACATTTCGTAAGTTTTTCTCAAGCGGACATTAATTGATATTCATTTTGTGCTCAACAAACATCGTTTCTCTCCATCGCCGAGTACTAAATGCATCTGCCTACAAAGTACGACACCATGGCGGGCCATCGACCCCCAGATTTCGGGAAACCCCTTTAGGTAAAGGGGAGGAATTCAGTAACACAGAAACGTTATCACATAGTCACTCTGCTGCAAAAATTTTCACGTTATAAACTCAGTCCAGGAACTTTTGAGTCATACTACGTATACCTATGTAAAAATTTAATATTTACTTAAATTTCCAATTTTTTTCCTTCACTAAATTATGATTCCGAATACCTTATTTTGAAACGTGTTTCATTTGCTCTCGCACGAAAGGATTAAAACCTATATTTTGACGGATTAGTAGATATAAAATGCCGGTTCTGGGACAAGTGGAGCGTGGAGCCTCCATAGACTTAACATGGGGCCGGTTCTGGGACAAGTGGAGCGTGGAGCGCGGCTGACGCCTGGGGGCAGAAGAGATAAGGAAAAGGGTGACAATGGGGGTCTCCTTACCTGAAAAACATTCTGCGCATGCGTTATGAAAATTTGAAATGTTGGGAATTCATTGAATAGACTGTTTATTTTTCAATTAATAATTTTTAAAATAAGATTTCAATAATATTTTTCTATTTTTACTTTAGTGCAAACAAT